>CAMXCT020001697.1:0-2500 GCA_947184155.2 Cladocopium goreaui | reverse complement strand
AAAGCTTTGGATGGGCTATGGGCCACAATTTGACCTGAGGGCCTACGCGTTTCCTACGCGAGGGCCTACGCGGAGCCTACGCGAAAGTCCGAACCGAACATGGATTTCTGAAAACTTGGCACTGTAATTTTCTAAAAATTGCGTTTGTTTCTTTAATCTCCCTTTCTTCCAGCTATATGAATCATACAATCCAGTTTGCATGCAAAATCATTCTCACCCACCAAGAAAAAACAAGAGTCCGAGGTCAGAAACAAACTATCTAGAACACCTAAACAAGCACCTACGCGAGACTTGAGACTGCCTACGCAGCCTCTCCTACGTTATCCTGCGCCATATGCCTACGCAGGACCTACGCACCAAGCAGAACAGCCTACGCATGAATGATGTTAGTTCCTCCTCAATCTAAATTCCATCATCTGGAAAAAAAACATGGCTCAAATGGTGGGTGTGCGGCATTGGGTTTTCCACCTTATATTTCAGTATATATCCATATATATCCATGTATATATAATAATCCGCCGACCCCTGCCGTCAGCAGGGGGAGCGCGTCAGAGGAGGCCTTACTAGCAACAAGATGCCAGAAGGGGCGAAGAGTTTGTGCAGAACGAAAGCCGGCTCCAGAAGGACACGAGCAGGGTGGCAGTTGGCAGTGTAGAAACGCAGGAAAAGTCAAGGTTTGGAGCTAGTTTCTAGTCGGTTCAGAAAGTGACGTTTGGCAGCCTGGGATACGGGCCGCGGGCCCAATCCGTCCTTCACTGCCATGGTGTTTTAGCCCTGCGACACGGTCCTTGGACTCCAGCTTGGACCGAAGCGGTGCAGAACGAAAGCCGGCTCCAGGAGAACACGAGCAGGGTGGCAGTTGGCAGTGCAGAAACGCAGGAAAAGTCAAGGTTTGGAGCTAGTTTCTAGTCGGTTCAGAAAGTGACGTTTGGCAGTCTGGGATACGGGCCGCGGGCCCAATCCGTCCTTCACTGCCATGGTGTTTTAGCCCTGCGACACGGTCCTTGGACTCCAGCTTGGACCGAAGCGGTGCAGAACGAAAGCCGGCTCCAGGAGGACACGAGCAGGGTGGCAGTTGGCAGTGCAGAAACGCAGGAAAAGTCAAGGTTTGGAGCTAGTTTCTAGTCGGTTCAGAAAGTGACGTTTGGCAGTCTAGGATACGGGCCGCGGGCCCAATCCGTCCTTCACTGCCATGGTGTTTTAGCCCTGCGACACGGTCCTTGGACTCCAGCTTGGACCGAAGCGGTGCAGAACGAAGGTCGGCTCCAGGAGGACACGAGCAGGGTGGCAGTTGGCAGTGCAGAAACGCAGGAAAAGTCAAGGTTTGGAGCTAGTTTCTAGTCGGTTCAGAAAGTGACGTTTGGCAGTCTGGGATACGGGCCGCGGGCCCAATCCGTCCTTCACTGCCATGGTGTTTTAGCCCTGCGACACGGTCCTTGGACTCCAGCTTGGACCGAAGCGGTGCAGAACGAAAGCCGGCTCCAGGAGGACACGAGCAGGGTGGCAGTTGGCAGTGCAGAAACGCAGGAAAAGTCAAGGTTTGGAGCTAGTTTCTAGTCGGTTCAGAAAGTGACGTTTGGCAGTCTGGGATACGGGCCGCGGGCCCAATCCGTCCTTCACTGCCATGGTGTTTTAGCCCTGCGACACGGTCCTTGGACTCCAGCTTGGACCGAAGCGGTGCAGAACGAAAGCCGGCTCCAGGAGGACACGAGCAGGGTGGCAGTTGGCAGTGCAGAAACGCAGGAAAAGTCAAGGTTTGGAGCTAGTTTCTAGTCGGTTCAGAAAGTGACGTTTGGCAGTCTGGGATACGGGCCGCGGGCCTAATCCGTCCTTCACTGCCATGGTGTTTTAGCCCTGCGACACGGTCCTTGGACTCCAGCTTAGACCGAAGCGGTGCAGAACGAAAGCCGGCTCCAGGAGGACACGAGCAGGGTGGCAGTTGGCAGTGCAGAAACGCAGGTAAAGTCAAGGTTTGGAGCCGCAGAACGAAAGGCCGGCTCCAGGAGGACACGAGCAGGGTGGCAGTTGGCAGTGCAGAAACGCAGGAAAAGTCAAGGTTTGGAGCTAGTTTCTAGTCGGTTCAGAAAGTGACGTTTGGCAGTCTGGGATACGGGCCGCCGACACAATCCGTCCTTCACTGCCATGGTGTTTTTTAGCCCTGCGACACGGTCCTTGGACTCCAGCTTAGACCGAAGCGGTGCAGAACGAAAGCCGGCTCCAGGACGACACGAGCAGGGTGGCAGTTGGCAGTGCAGAAACGAAGGTAAAGTCAAGGTTTGGAGGCTAGTTTTCTAGTCGGTTCAGAAAGTGACGTTTGGCAGTCTGGGATACGGGCCGCGGGCCCAATCCGTGCTTCTCTGCCATGGTGTTTTAGCCCTGCGACACGGTCCTTGGACTCCAGCTTGGACCGAAGCAGTGCAGAACGAAGGCCGGCTCCAGGAGGACACGAGCAGGGTGGCAGTTGGCAGTGCAGAAACGCAGGAAAAGTCAAGGTTTGGAG
>CAMXCT020001696.1:41631-137218 GCA_947184155.2 Cladocopium goreaui | reverse complement strand
TACCCGCCCCCCCGCGGTGCCCCCCACATCAGTAGAAACGCGACGCATGTGTCTTTCATTTCCTCTACTGTTCCCAAGGGCACCTTGGGTAATGGGGAGGGTTCAGCTCTGTGTTCAATTTACCAGGTATTCATCTCCCATGGTTTACTCACTCATGACTGATATCCTCTTCCCGATGTTCTGCTGCCCTATCTCCTCTCAATGATGCGTGCTCCTTGCTAACAGTGCTCCTCAGGGTCTCTCTTTTCTCTCTTGTACTGATAGCCTCCCTTTCTGCCAAGTGCTGCTGCTCCACCACTCGCCCCGCCCCTGCCACTTCCCCCATGCCAGGTTATTCCTGCATCACACTGTCATCATACAATTCGGTCAAGGGTCACATGGTGTACATATTTTATACCACTGCAGTTTCTGGTATTTTGTCACCTGTGTCTGATCCGAACATGATTCACTGTTTCCATCAGCAGCTGTTGGCTCGAACTGTGAGGACACCGCACCTGCATAAGCCAGTTGTCTGGATCCTCATTGACCCCAACTTTTAACTTTTTCGCCCGTTCATACACCCAAGCCGACACGGGGTTCTCGTTGTTTGGCCGCACCAGCCAACACGGGGTTCTCGTTGTTTGGCCGCTGCCTGCAATAGTGAGTGATTCCGATCTTTTGGCCTCACCATACGCCGTGCAATTGCCTCCACTCCGGAGAGTACTGCCACGACAAGGTACCTGTTGCTGGTGTGCCGAAGCCAAACCCATTTCCGTCTGGCCCAATCAGTGTTTCTGATCAACACCTACTGGACATATCGGCTGGAATGAATTGGAACATGCCCGCAGCCAGCAGCGTTCGCTTTCTTGCAGTGAGAGGCACAATATGGGTAGGTGATTGCCATACAACATACAACTTCACATTGGTGGAATACCATTTGCATATTGACGAGGTGCCGTGGACTATCTTTTCTACTCTTGCCGATGCCCTTGAGACCGAATTTGACCCTGCCTTTTGGGATACCGTCAATTATGGCCGAAAAGAGCAGTGGGGCTTTCTTGAACCACCCTGGGATGGCAAGGACTACGGTGCTGCGCCACCGTATGCCCTAGTCCGACTATCCATCTTCAATCGAGACGCTCACACCATGCGTGTCGTGCAACCGTTTGTGTGGAACCATACCCACTTGAAAGTTCACCCGAACGGAGCAATGATTTTCCATGAACAAAAGAGATTAGCCTTCCTGTTGCCGTTGATCGTAGAGGCCCATAACTTGCTGCCGCCTAAGCCTTTGTTCTGGGTTAATGAGGATAAGACCATCCCATTGTGGAGAACCACCCTATGGACGCATGCAGAAACCGTACAGTGGTTAGCAGAGACAGGAGAACCGTACCCGCCAGAACTGCGAGATGAGCTCCAGCCCCGCATTGACCAACTCAAGTCTTCGCAGCATCCGAAACGGACTCAACCTCCGCCTCCGCCTCAACCAACTAGGTGGACGGAGCGCTCCACAGCCAAACAGCACGTCCAAACAGTACAAACAGATACTCCACATGACCCTAGGGGTACACAGAGTACGCCGCAGCAAGTAGCTGAACGAGAGCGGCAATATATGGAATTGCAGTCTATTATCCATCAGGCAAACCAGCAAACGTTGACAGACAGCCGGCCAGCAAAGCCTAAACAGACCCAGAAACCAGCCAATCTGCTGGCTGCAAGTCAACAAAGCACAGACAACGCGGCAGCCGCCGCGTCGTCCAATCCTGCTGCAGGCGAGGTGCCGAAAGCTCCAACTCCGCAACAAAGCAAGCCACCTGATAAAATCAGTGCACAAGCGCTATTTCACATAAGACCAGGCCCACCATCGGCCCCGCCTGCGAACAAAGCACAAACGGATACCCCGGGTACCGGCGTGTTATCCTCTGACTCTCACTCCGCAGCTCACAACAAAGATGATGAGCAACAGCAACCTCCGGAACAACAAGCAGCCCAGAACGACACATCAACAGAGGAATCGTCGCCGGCAAATTCACCCAAAGAATCGCCAGAAACTCAGGCAACGGACACTGCTGGTGCTAGCAGCCCTGAGCCGGCCAGTGAATCCAAACAGGACGACGACCTTGCCGAAGCTGACATCTCGACGCTGCAGGACATGGAGAAAAGAGCCTGTGAGAGAGTGGCCTCCTATGAAACGAGACTTTCCAATGCCCGCGAGCACCTATCTCGCATCAGAAAGCGCCTTAAAAGAATGAGAGATGATCGATCATCAGACACTCTGCAACCCTCTCCTGGTGCAGACATAGAAATGGAAATCATTGACTGACCAGGCAGACAGCTAGCACTGCGTGCTCCTGACTGTCCGAAACCATTCGATCAGTGCTATTTTAATTTAATGCCGCTTACTCCACAGATGTGCCAAAGGAAAAGCAGCCGTTGCCAGGCTAATACCCCCCAAACCTACCGTAAGGGATAGCACCCACTCAAGGTGACCCCCATGAGCTGCATTAAGGGGATTTATGGGGTTCTTTTTGGTTTGTCTGGGTTGCTTGCTTTGTTTTGTCTGCGACGCCGTTTGGTTACATGTGTGTCCCAGGTCCTGTCACCGTTAGTCAGCTAGTTATCTGTTGAACTAACATGTCCTGTGAGCAAAGAAATTGCTTTCCCCTTTTGGGTTGCATAATCTGTCAGAAGCTTCACTGTTCGCACTGCAGCTTTTGTGGCTCCACTAGTCTTCATCGCTAGGTCAGCCATCCGACATCAATTCGTACACCAAGGTGTAACACAAATCCTGATTGTTTTGCTTCCTACCACTTTTGTCTTTCAACGCACTGGCCCCGCAAAGGGGAACCCTGACCCCGGGTGCCGGGTGTTCGGGGTTTCCCTAGCATAGGCAATCCCGTTCACACGTTTTGCACTTCCTGCCAGTATAGCACTCACTACCTTCGGCTGGTCACTTGGCACCTGACATCCGGGTACCGGCTGTTCAGGGTCAACCCGGCGTCAGCATGATGCAACAGCTTATGACAGCAAATAGGTTCATTTCGTTGACGTCGCCTGACCCTGACGATTCAGATACAGAGATCGAACCAGCAGAGCCAACCGCCCCGGATAACACAGTTGAGGATGTGTCCATGGACAGCGACACAGAATACTTTGACGTCATCGAAACAGTTGACGTCGATACAGACGATGACGCCCCGTATTTTCAGCAAGGGGCCGAACCTCCTCCAAGGGAACAGTGGGAAATTGCTGACCCTATAGACTTCCTCAATGTCCAGGAAGTCACACAATTAAGCCATCAGCTTGACCAACTTTTCCTCTCGCAGAAAGAGATTGAAACTCCGCTCGGCATGGACGACATCAAACAAAGGTGGAAATGGGATGATGTCGGCTCTTGTCGAATGCCCAGGGCACCCATGACATACCCTGCACTAATGATAGATGAAGGGAATGGCATTCAACGTCCAGCAGCTAGCCAGGTACATCATAAAACGCTCTTCCAGTGGATCATAGACAATCTCTCATGGCTACCAGAGTATGCCACTGTCTATGTGTATGTGGACAATCGCAAGCTGCCAGGCACTGCTCCTCCAGCCTACTGGCCACTTTTTGCACCCTGGATCAAAGGCCGATGTACAGTAACTGGCCCCTACTGTGAGAAAACGACTGCTATCCATTTTCCCATTCATGCTGATACAGGATTGCACCAGGTCCATTATACCTGGGCTGGTGCTGCAGCTCTGGAAGCACCGTGCCTAATGTTCCCCACAGTAAATTTTGCACTCATTGACTCTGACTGCGTGCCGACCTCGTTGTTTGAGATAGCTGAGCTAGTTAATCTTATGACGGATAAGGCAAGTAGAGCCGCAGCAATGCAACACAACATAATGGCCAGCTCTAACCAGTGCCCCCCAGCAGTACTCCTTGCCACAGAGGCCAAGGCAGAACTCAATGCCGGTTTGATCATTGTGACAGGACATATCCCCATTGAGGCAGCTGATGTGGACATGGACCAAGCAACCCCGGAAGCATGCATGCCATCGGTCACTGCACCAAGCTCCTCGCCGAGTAATGCACCCGCCCCAAAGGCGCGACGAATAGCCCACCCTGCCAACCGCAGAACAGCAGAGGATTGGGTCACCGCACTCCGAGAAAGCCGAGCCAGCTTCCTAGCGACAACCGCTGTGCCTGAAGACCCCGCAGAAGCGATGAGAGGTGGGCTACTGCTCACCCCCCTACTAGGATGTAAGGCTAGAACCCCGCTCGACTGGACACATGCATGGGCAATGCTAGGTGAATGGGCTGGAAACATTGCCTTCCCCATACCGGAGCAGGGAGAGTGGCGTGCATGGTCACGGCCGATATCTTAGACCGGACTTTGTCGAGCGGACGAGCGGACACCGCCATTCCTTACCTGGGCACGCCCCATCTTCGAGCAAGGTGCACTCTCCCCTATGTCAGTCTTCCCAGCCGACTTCCCTATCCTCTGCCTTCCAGGAGACAAATTGTTCCAAAGTAAGGAGTTGACCATAGGGTATAGCCTGCCACCAATTCTACACGCCTTCCATGGGAGTAAAGTAGGCCTAGGGCACCAACTCCAACAGTGGCTAAGCAAAGGTCTGCAACCGCTAGCTGTGTCGCTCATAGGAGTTGAAGAGGCACCCCCTTTATGGACACACCCCACAGGTTGCGACTTTGTTAGAGGGAGTAAACTAGTCGCCAAGCCGCACGTCCCACAAAACAGAAGCCTTACTCCGACGCAGGTGTTGCTACTCCAGAGCCTTTGGACGCCAGTTGAAGCCCCCAACAGCAGTAATGACCATACACCTTGGCCCAAAGATTGCGAGCCTGCCATTGTTTTCTGCGGTCAGCATGCGAGCCTTCAGCTTCCCACCACCCCAATCCTCCCCCTGCTCGAAGCGCTGCAGCGACGACTGAAAGTTGACCCTAACAACGCAGAGCTTGCCATCAATGAGGTGCTTGCCAGCCATAAAGACCCCAGATACACAGACTGGAAAATCACAGTCATGGATAACACCTCCTGGCAACTCAATGATGCTGACCCAGGGTCCCTGGAAGTTCAGTGCACTGGGTTGGGTGGAGGAGAACTTGATGAAGATTGGGACGTGTTGCTGGCTTGTAAAAAGGAAGCACATGTTTATGGGCCATCCCTTAGCAAACAGGACGATTGGAATGCAAGAGTTGGCACAGTAGCTGGCACTGCCCACACACAAGAATACTTGCTACTGCACATCGCCATGTTTCCCATCGGGGCACACTTCTGGTGCCGTGTTTTAGGAATGCCCAGTGCGAACCAATTACAAGCGCAGATCATCAGCCGAGCCATGAAATTGTTGCACTTCTGCCCTATAATTCCAGCGCATAGGAAACCACCATGGCCGGGGTACACGCATGGCCTGAGACTCTTTACCAAGCTACTGGTAGCGCATCCTTTGGTCGGAGTCTGCCTGCCCCCTGAAATCCGTCCAGCGGACTACCTCAGATTGACAGGATATATGATAGGTTCTTTCTACATCCGAGGGCACAGCGCTGGCTCGTATGCAGGAATGGTATGGGAAACAATCCTCTCAGAGTTCCCAGATGTTGATGGCAAAACCGTGCTAGCAGCCATTGCGCTGCCACCATCGTTGCTAACAACATACAGCTTATCTCAGCTGAGAGAGATTCACCTCATTCACCATGCAGATGACAGGCTTTGCGTCTGGAACCCGTCGAACCATGACATCAAATTGCTTAAGCAACGAGGCTTTAAAATTACGCATATCACAGGATGGAGAGCGTACCTCGGCACTGCACAGCATAACTATTCGCATTGGACAAGGGTTGCCCTCCCAGAAGGACGACCGGATATGGAACAGTTGGAAGGCATCCCAGGGGTGCTCCCCTTCGAAGTGTACTCACAAGCTCCCCTTCGTCTGATCTCATGGTGCAGTTTTGAGCTCCCAAGAACTGCCAGAAAACTCCTGCGTGAGCTAGCGGAAATGTGCGAGTTACCTGAAACCACGACACAGGCACTTGTTACCCATATTGCTGTCCATAACGCAGAGATCAAAACTGAGCAAGAAGCTACCCAATACCTAGCCGCGTTGGCAACAGTTACCATTTCCTCAAGGGCCAAGTTGCTTAACTATACCACCATGGTCCAACATTTCCTTGGTACCCTACAATTGCCCATGGCTGTCTACATGTTAGACTACTACCTGCCCATGCTCAGTCCTAACGAAGGCTACAATGAAACAGGGTTAACAATGCAAAGTGCAGGGCCGGTTCGACAGCCATCACAACCCATTGCCCTTGAGTTTCTCTTCAAAGGCAGTGAGTTTGGCCACTGGAGAGTCAAAGGCGGACAGGATGCATTCGCGTTCCGACATCCAAGCCTTGGTAAAACTGATGTGTTTAGCCTACTTGCTAGTGATGCGCACCATCACAAAGTCAGCCCCATTGGCACAGGTAGGCTCATTGCTATGGTTGGCACAGCAGACGCACCAGCTGATGACGGAGATGACCTTCAAATCCTGTTTGGATTGGTCCTAGCCATCACACCGCGTGCAGCCAAAAAGAAAGATGAGCTGGCCGCCTCACGTATATACAGACAATGTAACCCCAAATTCATTGAGGTTGCCTTCCTCACAGTACCAGCCATTGAGTTTTTTGCAAAGGAACAGCTTGAAACCCTTCAAGATTTGTACACTGATTCTGACCAACGCCTGGACCCTATTGATGCAACTGTCCAGGGGCAAAAAAGTCCGGTTCCAAAGACCTTCTTTCTCCACACAATGTGGATGTTTGGATGTACCAAGCCCACCCGCGAGCTTACCGCTGTCGCGCAAACCTCCCCGTGCAGGTACCACCTGGGACTAGGCATCTATAATGTCCAAACAGCAGTGGAGGGGATGGAGGGCAACAAAAGATCACACTTCTTGCACTTGTGTGGTCAGTTGCTGCACCTAGTGCTAATTCCATGTCACGTTGAAGGCGAGCTTCACCACTGGACTCGCTCCACAGCACTATCCTTTGCCGCTGAAATCGACGGACATGTTCTAGGCACACTCTGCGCAGTGACAATGGCTTTACTCACCAACCGGCTAGATCTGTGCATCCAAGGGCTCTTCGGAGCAGGTAAGTCGAAGTCGATGGCGATCCTCATCCTGGCGCTGATTGAGATCGATACTACCGATAGCCTCAAGATATTGTTCATTTGTAAAGAGAACTCCGGTACTAGATCTTTTGCTGACCTCCTCCTATGGCTCGACCCCCCGTCGGGGGTGTTTGGGCGCATAGGTAGGCTGGTGGGAGACCAAGAGCGCAACAAAAGCAGTTACTCCCACACTAAATTTGATATCCACCCGAAAGAAAGAAGGCAAATGTTGCACAAGTGTCAGTTAATTTTGGCCACCGGGGGAACGGTAGCCCAGGATCTTACCATGCAATGGTCCACAATGGGTGGTTTTATGCAAGAGCTCTCCCTCCTGGTCATTGATGAAGGCCAGCAGTATGGCACTGACCGAGAAATTGCAGTTATCAGCCTGCTGAGACAGCAACCTCTGGTATTGTGGACAGGAGACTCAGAGCAGACACCTGGCGGCATTGATCGGGCAGCTCGCAACGCAAAGCGGTCACGACAACTACTACTCGCCAAAAAGCATGGCCTGCGAAGCAACCGCAATTATTACACGCCAGCCACCCTTGCCGATGCTATGACCCGACTGCTAGATGGTTCGGCAAATGAAGGTCTGACGACTCTTAGTCAAATTCTCAAACGAGGACAGTCCACTTTAGGCCAGCTATGGACAAGTCAACTATCGCCACAGGATGAGGAAGATCTCAAAGCAGCCAGCGCTGTTCTTCCAGGCCTCCAAGCCGTATTTGAAGCAGCTCAGCCAAATATGCAGCGACACTCCCGTTTTGTGGAATCAGAACTGCTGGAAGGTGCTGCCCTCAATTTTCCACGGTCTCTCGTGCGCCTTGCCTGGATCCTGCAACATGCCGCTACCCTCCTGCCCATGGCTGTGGACATACAAGCAACCCTAAACTCCCAAACCGCCGGTGTGAGTGACATCCATGCTTGGGGGTTGATGCTTCCCTCCAGCTCCAGGGTTAGTCCTGTGACATACCATGCAGTGGTTGCAGTAAGATACCCCGCTCTCTGCAGACAGGTAAATGGCCTATGGGAACTAGGAAGTTTTGCCTCGGGAGGACTACCAGACAAACCACCAGGGTTCCAGCTAGTGCTTTGGGATACAAATGCTAGGATTAACGGGTTGGTAGCGACTGATCTAGAGACTCTTGTGTCAGAGGTCCTCACCTCCTTTCCTCACAATGCTGGATTTGCGGATGGACTTTTTACAATGACCACAGCAACTGATCACAAGAACAATTTGAACCGCTCCGTGCTCAAAAGAGACTATGTTCGCACCCTGCGTGTCGAGACAATCGCCAATTCAGCAGGAGGAACAGCACAGGTATCAATCGTAGCTGAGCCCAGCATTGGTTTTCTCAACACTAAATATTACTCCAATGGCTCTCCTACAGAAGATACAGAAGATTGCCTGGGCAGAATCACTGTAGGACTCACCCGATCCAAATCATTAACCTTGCTAGTCTCTCCTCTGGATATGATGGGGCTCATGGGCATGGCACAGGTGATTGCCACCATCGCCTACGGCATCGGGGGCCTCCGGAGAGGAGAAACGACATGGAAATGGCCAGAATTTAACCCTGACCCAGTGCAAGAGAATCTTGCACAATTGAGCCGATGGTCACTGAATTCACCACCAACCTGGGAGTACCCGCCCCTTGCTATCGCCAATCAATACTACGATCAGCAAGCTGACGAGGTAAAGCGAGCAAGGTACCGTCTGATATTGGTCCGAGGGTCAGACCTTCGATGACTAGACAGAGGGCGCTTCCAGGAAATTCAAGCAGGCTTACGAACCCAACACAAGTGGCTCCCCAAGCAACATCTCCCTTTCTCCGAAGTTGTCCTATATGCCTATGCTGCTGATCGCACACCCTTTCCCACCTATGTGTGCCTACCCTCAGGACTGTATAAAGCACGCACCGGGCATATAGTAGCGCAGACAGGCCCAGATCAGGAGATCCTGTCCCTGCCTGGTATATATTTTTTTGATGGATGGCGATTACACCCAAACTTGCCAATCCCAGACCACCTGCCACGCGCAGCAGAGGCGCCAGTTCAAGGTACCGCCCTTGATGCACCTACACCTGATGCGGAACCCAAACGGTCGCCAGAAGAAGAGGCGAGAGACATCCTTGCAGTAGCTGCCAAGAACCAGCCCGAGGATGGGCCCAACACAAGAAGAGCAGCTGTCCGCGCATGCAAGTACTTAAGAGCCATGGTCAGCCAATACGAAGCCACCATCCAAGCTGTACATAGTGCCGCCCGTACCCACACGCAAAAAAGTAAAGGCACGGTTGGACCTCCAGTTGACTATCGCCCACAAGGAGAAGCCCTCCCAGTAATATCAGCAGACCTCACCTCCGAGTTATTGCATTGTCTATCCACGCTCCCAGACCCATGGCCCTTAGCCAAGATCACCATCGATATGGAGAAACCGAGCCAATGGGTCTCAAAGTTGTGCAGACTTTATTTTGCGGACGAGTATGCCAAGCGCACAGTTGGATTTCCCTCACGTAGACATGTCCCGGACATCGCGGGCGCACTCCGAGCAGTTCAAGCCATCCTCCCTAAACTCGAAGTCAAGATGATTGAATTCTTAGCTGAATGGATGGTAACTTTTTAATGCCAGCCAGGCACGTAATGGAAGTGAGGGCACCTCACCTTTCCTTTATGATGCTGAAGGAATACTGGTTCAGAGAACTGTACTTAGGCCTGAAAGTCACAGCGTCCTTTGACCGCTCCGAATCATATACCAGAGTGATCGATGGCCAGGTAAGATGCATCACGCCTGAAGTGAAGCCGCAGAATTTGCAGGTCATTTGGAATGTGCAGTTTATCACAGTCTTTGTGCCAGCATGGATGATCCCGCCTGTCTACCATAGCCTGCGCAGAGAAAGCATTAAAACTGCGAGTTCTGCTAGTCCCATAGGAGTCCAGTCAGTCCGCCCCACCTGGTTTGAGGACACAACACCTAAGGACGCTACCTCTCAGCGATCCCAAGACCCTCACAAGGAGCAAGCCCAGCCACTTCATGGTCTGAAGTTGGTTATCAAAGAAGAAGTGTTACCAGCGACTGACCAACTGCAATTCCAGTCGCTTGAGCTGTGGGCTAGCAGAGGCCTCTTGGCACCTGACACATGGAAGTGCAAACGTGCACAAGTCAGCCTCAAAGCAACTATTGATGTCCCCATGTTAGGCACAATCATAGAGCAAAATGGCGATGGACTCCTGGAGGACTCCCACATGCCAGTGGGATGGCCACTCCACATCGATGGCGCTGTCAGACAATGTTGCATTCACAGAGCTGCTAGTTTGCAAGAATTAGACGACATGCTCAAAGAATATGATATGGAACGAGATTCTGTTGAAATCAACCATGACGCGCCTCAATGGTTCCATCATGCAGTGTGGAACCGCAAGTATATGGAACCAAAACCTGGATATACACTGGAACAACTATGGGCTGATTCTGAACCTGCCGTAAATAAAAACGACCACGTCCTATGACGTACAGGCAAATGACATTCAGCGTGCCGTCGCGGCCATTCGGCATTTTCCGCCCCCCATTCCTCCTGACAGCCCCCTCATACAAGCGTTAGGAACACCAGCTGCCCTGAAAGCCCCACCACAGACTGACACCCTTGCGCAGAGAGCGCTGGAAGAATGGGAACGCACTCTGTGTGAAAACAAGGCAGTAGCAATCCTTGCAGAGATACAAGCTGGACGACCAACAATCATCCACAAGGATGGTGGGGAAATGCTCATTGCCATTGTTCTGGACAAGCCACTGGCGGAAGCAAAGAAATTAGTAGATGACCCTGCGGCATTTAACCGCGAGATGACGCGCATCCTGCGTGACAAGCATACTCACCCGCTCATCGCCCAAATGATGAAACCAGAGGGGAGCAGTGAGCCACCCTCCGCCACTGCCGGAGCGAGTGGTGCCAGTAGCAGTGGAGACCTTCGCACTACACCACACGAGCAGTTCCAGTAAAACGCACCAAACGACACAGAGTACCCAATTTCCTCTTTATGCAATTAGCGTCCAACTTGAACTTGATTGAACGGCACTGTCACCATGGGGTACTCATGGTTGATAACTGCCTGCCGCGATTCCTTTTCTAGTTAACACGCTGGAGCCAGCATATGATTGCCTGCACAATTACTTGGTGACAGTGTGGCTGAGCGGCGTTGTCACCATGGGGTACTCATGGTTGATTACTGCCCGCTGCGACTAGGACGGGAGGCTGTGGGGGCGGTTTACTCATCCGTTCTGGTTTGTTAGTTGTTTTTTTTCGGGTTGTTGTTTCTTAATTCTTGCATGGTAGTGTAGTGCGATGTCAAAGTACATCTAGCCATGGTGCCTGTCGCCGTTTGACTTTCGATCAACCAAACTTTCGTCCGGCCAATGATCTTCACCACACCACCACATGCCCATTCTCGATGAATGTTGCAATACGGTGCACACCAGTTGAATACTTGGAAGCCTTTGTCCACCTACAAACCTGTAGACAACTTTGTCCCTTGGAATGGAGCGACCGACTCCTATCAAAGATGCCGCCGTCCATCGTCTTGCACAGTCAATCACTCAAATGACCCTCTGCCAGGTCACTACCATTGAAATCGATGATGCCACCAAGCTTCTAGAGAAGGCCCGACAGAAACTTCAAGGAATCCAAAACATCCCATCCCAGAGGGTGAATGACCTTGAGACGGCTATGCGCCAGCTCCGTCAAATTGGCTGTATCTTGGATAGCTGTACCATATCTGCCTGTTAAGAAGTATCCCAGGCACAGAAAGCCTTGTTACAGCTTCACCATACAGCCAAGGGAGCCAGTACCTCGTCCGAAGAGCTCAATGCACAGATATCGCCACGCACCGATGACGAGTACAATCTCCCATACCATGAAGACGAGTTGCAAGAGCACTAACACAATGGTGCCCACCGGAACCAATTGATGCAGTATGATGATTGGAAAAGCAGTTCTAAGCGGACTCTAAGTGTGCCCTGAGTGCCTTAGCTTCTACGTCTTTTCACCTTAGATCATGTTTCACTTTCATGTTTCACTGCGGTAGTTTGCTAGTTTTTCACCACTTTGTTGTGACCCGGCGTTGTCGGTGTTTGCTTCAAAGTGTCTGGGTGTTATTTTATGCCATGATGGCTGCTCTTTGAGATCTCGGGGATCCTGGCTGGGGGGATCCCTGGTTTCCGCATTGAGCTTTGTTGCTTCTGCACCCTGTGAAGTGGCCCTTTGTGGTTTTGTGGTTGGTTGTTTTTGGTTGTTTTGTTTAAGGGCCTGCGTTAACATGACACAGAAGTTGTCATTTGCATGCGCCGAGATGATACTAAGATATCACCTCTCGCCTCAACAGATCCTTTTCACCCATAACTGGGACCTGTCACGTCACTGCTGTGTGGTTGTTTGTTTTTTGTGTTTGTGTTTTGTGTGGGTTGCTTTTGTTTGTTTGTGTTTTTGGTTTGTTTTTGCTTTTGGTTCTTTGTGTTGGGGTTTTCTGTTTTCCTCTGGAACGTGACAGGTGAATAGGACTATGTATCGGTCCTCTACCAGTTGACTTTTGCGGCCCTACAGCTTGGCCTCTGCGTGAATTAATTAATTAATCTCATATGCAACATGCTTGGAAACATGTTGAACGACCTGGCGAAAGCTATACGGCGTTGGACGGAAAAAAAAGGGGACCTCAATCCACGTACCTGCTCAATATTTTGGCCACCGGCTAAGCCAAGAACCGGCATGTCGTTTTATTCAACCTCAACTTATTCAACTTCAACCTTTTTACATAGTTTTACACGGTCGCCACAATCTGATTGAGCTGCATCTGAACAATCCTTTGGGGTGAGTCTCACTGGTTATCCAGTGGTGCTCCCTGTAGGACAGCCTGGGGCGCCCTGTGAAAATCCTACCTGGTATAGCGCTGAGAGATCAGTGACGTTGCACAGTTTTGATTTCACCAAGTATCGTCTGCGGACGAGCCTATTTTGACTTGGAACGATTGTGAATGGACAGATCGTAGTTTGTAGTTTTGATTTGACCGAATATCATCTGTGGAAGATATACTTTTGAATGTTTTTGGATGCTCTATGAAGCATAGATCATTTTGTGACACTCAACGAGCACAACCGACACTGCGGTTGCACTCGTCTCGTTTTGTAGTTGAGAGTTGTGATGTTTTTGTAGGAAACCGAACATTATTTGAACAGTTTGGAAATATTTCAACATCTCGCAGAGGTTTGAGAACCGAATGAAAGCTTTTGATCCTCAGTGGATCGCTTTTCGGAATTTCGTCAAGACTGGAATCCAGTTTGCAGTTTAGACAAAAACCCCTCCTTGGTTTTTGTCACCTTTAAACAGTATTTGAACTGAACACCCAACGACATTCGTTGGCTCAAGCCCGAGCGAGAGAAACAGAGTGTGTGTTGAAGCGTTGCTTGTTGTCTGGAGTGATTTGAGCGAGAGAGCACGGAAAGTTTGACTCACGTTTGTTTATTTGTGGAAAAGCCTTTGGGTAACTTTGATCGCGATAGGTTTTGTTTTGGTTTTCAAGGCACAACTTAGCGGTGCAAAGTTTTACGTGGTAGCGGAGCTTCGTGCTCCTACCACAGATCTGTGTGATCTTGGTTTGTCTGTGGATCCAGGAACCGTGTTTGTGAGTTTATACTTTGCTCAGGTCTTGCGTGAATCTTGTTTGTGTTTCAGGTATGGCCGACGCATCTGCAAGCGGCGGTGCGGGTCAGGTACCGACACAGCGTGGAGAGAGGGAAAGAAGTCCCACTCGTACGCCTACGACTCAGGAACAGCAACAGCCTGCACAAGGACCTCAACGTTTCAGGATGAACTCGCCGGAGGGCGGACAAGGTTTGCCTGGAGGGGCAACTGCACCTTATGCCTCTATACCACCCCCACCGCCGAAAGCTGCCAGTGGTTGTGGAAGTATGCCAGGAAGTCCAACTGGACAGCAAGAAGTTTTCTCCACTGCGCAGATGACTCAGATAGCCCAGATAGTGTCTTTGAGTTTGAACCAGGCTATGGGTGAGTTTAACATGAGGTTGAATGGTTTGCAACAACAGGTAGTTCATCAACAGAATGTGTTTGCTCAGGCACAGGTGCAGCAAGCTGCATCACAACCAGCTCAGGTACCAGTTGCGAAGACATCACCTTCTATCTCAAGTGGTTTGTCATCATTTGGAGATCGTCCACCCACCAGTCCACAACCCAATTTTCCAAGGAACACTGTGGAACAGCCACCAGGTTTGCAGCAGTCGCCTCAGAGACTGATTAGTGAAGTTCGTCAGGGGCAGGGTACTGCACAGAACACTCAGGGTGAAGCGTCGTCACAGGATGACAGGGATGTCTTTACTAAGAGTGAGAAGTGGCTTCCTCCATTGCCCAAGTGTGAGCATGGAACGTGGAAGACACGTGAGCAGGAGATTTTGGGTTTTGCCGGCTATGTTCAGTCTTTGAGAAGCTGGGTAGCTTTGGCAAGTGATACGTTTGGGTGGGAGCTTGAAAGTGCGCTGAGTTGGCCGCACGAACTGCACATGACAAATCTGAAACCTGCACAGCAACTTCGTAGTGCTAGGTTGCTGGCCATCCTAACTCAGGCGTTTGCAGAGTATCCACGAGCTCATATGATCCTACAGGCCTATTCAGAAGGAATTGGTATGGATGGTTCTTTTCAGGCAGTGCGAGGAACGTCTGGTTTTGAGGCGTTGCGTTTGCTTGCAAAGGAGTTCAGTTTGAGATCAAGAGCGGAAGCTGCATTTTTCAGGTCTGAGTTCATGTCCAAGACGTTTAAGGCACAGAGTGGCCCTACACAGATCAGTGATCTAGTCCGACAGATGGACGTTGGTTTGTCCAAGTATCGGAAGTTGATCGATACCTTGCCTCAGCATTGCGATAAGACTGGCTTGGATTTGCAACAGACGTTGATGTTGCTGAGATCCTTGCCCAGTGACGTGAAGAACTACGTCGTTTTGCATGCGTCAGGTGAGGGCTATACTGACTACAGATCAGCAGCCCTGAAGTTCGAACAACAGCAGAGGTTGTTCCAAGAACTGGGTGGAGGATCAGGCCGCAATATGCACGCCTTGGAAGCCGAAGGTGACTGGAGCACCTACTATGGCTACGAAGATGAGCAGGACTACTACGCCGAAGGTGCCGAAGAGGAGTGGGAATGGGATCCAGAGAGTGAGCTGTGGCTCAACACTGCCGCAATCAACAAAAATTCAGGAGTGAAATGTCGAAAGTGTGGCAAGACTGGACACATGCAGAAGGATTGCAGCACGAATATGGGTCGTGTGAAGTGCTTCAAGTGCGGACAGAGCGGGCATATTGGCGCGAATTGCCAAGCCAGCAGTCCGAAGTCTGCAAGTTCTTCTCCGTCTTCGAGCACTGGGAAAGGTTCAGGTGCAGCCAAGGCCAAGCCTGCAGCGAAAGCTGGACGAGGAAAAGGTGGTCGCAAGGGAAAGATGCATGAAGTTTCAGCCGAAGGACCTCAAGAAGAAGAGCAAGAATCTGGAGAAGCGATTATGATGCCGCTCATTTCATCACAGGTTTCAAGTTCAGAGGGAACTTGGTGGTTGTTAGATTCTGGAGCTGCCACGTCGGTGCTGTCGCAGAACTATGAGGGCATGTATCGTTGCCAGGCTCAGGAGGATTCGGCAGGAGCATTGGAAACCTACTATGCAGCGAATGGGACTCCAGTTCACATGAGGGCCAATGTTTTGGTAAGTTTGGCACTTCAGGTTGTGACTGGGGCATCTGGAAAGAAGAAAACTCAATCATTCAAATTGGCCTGTTGTATTGGGGATGTATCACACAACATTATTTCGACAACTCAGTTGGTCAAGAAGGGTTGGAGTGTGATTCAGTCACCTGGAGAGACGTATCTCTACCACGAGGACAGTGGAACGCTCATTAGTGACGTGCTGTTGTGGGGAGGGACTCCGTGGCTACGAGCATGCAGGGCAGCACAACCGAGCTTGAAGGATGGCAGTCAGCCGATGGAGTTGGTTGAGTCATCAGTGGTCGAGCCAGAGGGTTTGAAAGTTAGCATGGTTGGAGCTGTTGAGCTGTCAAGTCAGGAGAAGTTGCGTCAACATGTTCTTCGAGGCCATTACCCGTTTGATCCACACTGTTTGGAATGCCAACAGGGAAGAGGAGTTTCTCGAGCACCAAGGCGAAGTTTGCGTGAGAGAATCCTTGAAGTTCAGGTGGATTTCTTCTTTTTGGGTTTGGTTGAGAGCAAGTTCAAGATGATTTTGCTGCGTCAGGTGTTTTCAGGTTTGCTTGGTGTCACTGCGGTGAGCGAGAATGTTCAGGTGACAAGCCAGCATTTGCGTCAGATCTTAGCTGAGTTTGGATTGCTTGAGACTTTGGAAGGACCGCCAGTTGATTTCAGGACAGATGCTCAGGATGAAGTCGGAACTGTTCTGAGAAGATCTGGTTTGCCGAGGGAGTTCACTGTGAACAAAGCTGGACCTCAGAACCATGATACGGTTGGATCAGTTGAGCGTGGCGTGAGAGAAGTTAAGGAAGCTCTTGCTGTTTTGCGCTTGGAACTGGCCAAGGCCGGATTGGATTTGGTCGACAGCTTGGTTGCCTGGGAGGCCGCTTCCAGGTATGTGACTGCTATGCACAACCTCCACGGCAAGATCCAGAACACAGGAAAGACTGGAAAGGAATTGCTCAGGAACACATCTGAAGGAACTCGAATTTCCGCCATGTTTTGCTCTAGGGTTCTTGCAGAGACCCCAGAAAGTGTTGACAGTATTGGACGGTTTGTCACTGCTGCATATTTGTATCCTGTCAGGAACTCGTTTGCTCATTTTGTTTGTGCAAAAATTGCTCATGAACTGAAGTTTTTCCAAGCCAAGAGTTTGAAACTTGTTTTTCCGATTGAATATCCACAAGATCTCATTGAACGTTTTGTTTGTCACTCAGGTTCAGGTGATCATCCATCGCTTGTTGATCAGGCACCCATTGAGATTTTGCCAGAGGAGTTTGCACGACTTCCAGATCAGGTGCAGCCTCCACGACATTGGGTTGATGCTCATGGACGAACTGAAGGATGCAGTTCATGTGCCACTCGACAAGGTCGACATTCCAAGAAGTGCTGTGAGCGCTATTGGAATTGGATCCGTAACCAGAAGAAGGGAGAAGTGCCAGCTTTGCCCGACAAGCCTGAGGAACAACTACCAATAGTTGAGCCCAATGACCCGGCTGTGGCCGTGCCTTCACGACCATTGCCGCGCATCCCAGGTTTGCCTGCTGGGATGACCCCGACGCGCCGTTGTCCAAGTTGTGAATCAGGTATGAATGCTCCAGGTACCCGGCACTCTGCCGAATGTCGCAAGCGACAAGCTGAGTTTGTGTCAGGTGAAACTGCCAAGCCATCGCTTGGTGATCTGGAGGATCTTCCGGTACAGGAAAGTGGGGTGAGAGATGGTTCTTATTCTCCATCTTTTAGCTCCGGACCCAGTCGAGTCTGCGGACGTTGAGATGGCCACCGAGGACGTTGGCGACATGCCCATGGTTGACGTTTGCATGGCGCAGCCATATCATGTGGGTATGTTGACATCACCAGAACTTGTTCAACGAGATCGGTTTTCAGTGGAGTCAATTCAGTACGATGGCTACTGCGATGAGTTTGTCGTCATGGATTTTTGTGGTCAGAAGATCAAGCTTTGGAAGCCCAGTGGAGCCGTGTCTGATGTCACGCTCAGGGACTTGCCAGCTGAAGGAACCTTTTTGGCCATGCAGAAGGAGATTCGTGGACTCACTGCTGTTGGTGCAGGTCAGGTTCTTGCCGAGAATGTGGCAAGAGAAAGTGGCCAGCGCATCATCGGCACCAGGTGGGTGACCAACGAGAAAGAGGAAGCTCAGGAAGGTGTGCGCGCCAGGATCGTTGCAAAGGACTTTGCAAGTGGTCAGTCTGCCAGAAGTATGGGCATCTCTAGCCCAACACCCAGCATTGAGGCACTCAGGATGGTTCTTGGAGTTGCTTGTGGGGCGTGGAGTGTTGGGAATCAAGCCATGTTTTTGGCAGGTTTGGACGTTTCTCAGGCGTTCATGAACTCACCATTGGAGCGACCAGAAATTCTCCGGATGCCACTATCCATGTCAACTATGAAGGGAGAACCAATTTTTCTATGGGCTGAGAAAGGCATCAACGGTTTGAGAATTGCCTCTCAGGCATGGATCGTTTTCTTTTCATCTATTGTCAAGAGCATTGGAGTAGTTTCAGGTACTGTGGAGCCTTGTTTGTATGTTGGTCGAATGGTTGGCGAAGATCAGGCACCCATCGTCATCATGGCGTACGTCGATGATTTGCTTGTTGCCACCACTTCGGAATCAGCTCTCAAGACCCTTATGACTGCACTATCAGCTCATGTCAAGGTTCGAGAGACTGGCCGCGTTGGTTTGAAAGGGGGACACTTGCGTTTCCTTGGTCGAAGTATCTTTCGAAGGCCAGGCTCATCTGCTTTGTACATGCAGGTGGATCCAACGTACTTGGATGAAGCTTTTGCTGAGTTTGATTTGAAGAAGGGAAGCACAACATTTCCGGATTTGCGTCCCATTCTGGAACAGGAAGGAAGCCAACCATTGTCAGCAGAAGGACATGCACGTTTTCGCAGAGTTCTAGGTCGTTTGTCATGGTATTGCCAAACTCGTCAAGACTTGTTGATTTTGGTCAGCATGCTTGGAACTGGTCAGGCACAACCGTTTGAGACCCATGAAAAATGTTTGCGTGCTGTACTCAGGTATCTTATGACTGACATGGATGTTGCATTGCGTTTTCCATCAGAAGAGCTTGCTTTGCCCGATGTGAAAGGTTTGGAAGTGTACACAGATGCTGGGTTTGCACCCATGAAAAGTACTGGACGTCGTTCTGTTTCAGGTACTTGCTTCATCTTTCAACAGTGTTTGATGAAGTGTTTCAGCAGACACCAGTCAGCTGTGACGCTCTCCTCCTGTGAGGCTGAGCTTGTTGCATTACAGTCAGGTGTTCAGGAAGGAATCGGCTTGCTCAGGACTTTGGGTTTTGTGCTTGGTCGTTTGTATCCATGGGTTGACATTATTCCCTCAGGACGCTCAGGTGACTTGGTATGACGAAGCAGAGTCTGATGACGAAGACTCTATGAAAGTTTCATACTTGTTTCCACTGGTCGTCAAGACCGACAGTTTGTCAGGGAAAATGCTTCTCGAAGCATCTGATTTGCAACGAAAGAGCCGACACATTGAGATTAAAGTTTATTGGCTCCGAGAGTTGATGGATCGCAAAGTTTTGCTTTTGTCGCACGTTCCAGGAACTTTGAACCCAGCAGATTGTTTTACCAAGTGCTTGCCAACTCAGAAGTTTTTATTTTACAGGAACATGCTTGGATTTGTGAAAGTTGATTTCAGTTTGATTTCGAACATCCTTGGTTTTTGCTTGAAAGTTTGTGACAACAGTTATTCAAAACCAATTTCATGTTTGTCAAACAGGAACTGCGTCTTGTGCGGAGAACGTTTGATTTCGTTTGTTTTGGAAGAAGAACTGCAAGTTTCAGGAGATCAGAGATCATTTCGTCATGTGAAAGCTGTGTTTGCTCAAGAAACCTTGACAAACCCGGACAGTTTGCCTCTTGCTGTCGCGCTGATGGCAGAGGAAGAGGACAACAAGTCCATGGTGTCTGGATTGGCCCGTGTCGATTACACGACAGGGAGACCTCGCCAGGATCCAGAGACTGGTGAAGTGATGAGAAGAGATGAAAGGGTCATGGAAGTCACTGAAGCTGCACCAGAAGGAGCAGCTGCCTCAGGCACTCAGGAACAGAAAGAGCCAGTGTCAGGTACGCCAGATACAAAGGAAGCAACTGCGGGTGCGCCAGTTGCAAAAGAAAGGCCTTCAGGTGGACCGTCTTCTGGATCGAAGCGACCTCAGGTGAAGAAGATGCCGAAGCGCCCAGCTGCGAAGCTGATGCCTCGGAAGAGAATCATCAAGGTCAAGAGCGAGACTGGATCAGGTGCCAAGCTACCTGGAAAGAATCGCTTCAAGAACAAGGAGACGAAGAGACGCCAGAAGGCGAAGTGGGAAGAGATTAAGAAGACTGCCAGAGAAGAGCGTGCTCAGCCTGCACCAGCCTTTGAGATTCCAGCCCGTGGAGGAGATGTACCAGTTCGAAGTTTTTTCGACCCTATTTCAGGCAGAAGAGAGACAATGGAAGTCAAGTCAATCGACAGGGAGCAGAAGTTTCGAACTGTGCAGTCAGGTTTTTCCAGGTACCCTACTGAGACTCGTACTTGCTACCAGTGTGGTGAGAAGGGGCACTTGAGTGCCAATTGCCCGCAGAAGATGAGGAGAGTATCACTCACTGAGGGCGTCATCAAGTACGAGGGGGCAGGGGAGACCCGGCCTCGAGTCAGGCTTCAGGGAAATATGGGAAGCATTCCTCAGGAGACCCTGGAGTTTGACGATGTCCGTCCAGAAGACTCAGCATCTCAGGTGGGCGGGCAATACCTGGGAACCATGTCCACTGTTGGAGGAGGTGTCAAGAAGAACTTGCCACCACCACCACCTCCACCTTTGATGGGTGGAAGCCCAAAGATCGCCAGGAGCAGACCAGGTGTTCCGCCGCAGACTTCAGCACCTATGCGGCCACCACCAGCACCTACAGCACCAAGACTTCCGGCTAAGTTTTCTCAGGACCCACCTCTGGGAGAAGCGGCCTCCTCGAGCAGAGATGTGAGGAGACCTAAAACTCCACCCAAGACACCGCCAAAGAGACCCCCAAGCAAGGCACCACTAGTGAAAGGTGCGCCACAGAAGACCCAAGGGACAGAGAAGGCAAAAGGGACTGAGAAGTCCAAAGCGACTGAGAAGCCCAAGGCGACAGAGCCACCAACAGAGATCCGAGGTTCGGTTGGGAGAGTCGTGGAAGAGGCAGCTAAGGCGCCACCTGCGACTGTGGATCTTGTGACGCCGAGCACAGCTGTGGATGTTGGAACCCCGGTTTCAGACAGTGCGGGACATGGGGATGTCCATCTTACAGTGCCACAGGGTTCTGGAAGATTGTCAGCACTTACAGTGCACCAACCGACGCCAGCGAACTCACAGGCGGCGACGCCTACATCTCCAGCAGGAGATTCCCTTGTGGCTGGAGAAGCACCAGGACAAAGTTCAACTCACTGGTCGAATGCTCCGGTGATTTCACCGGTACCATCTACACCACCGCCAGCACCGGTGGGAGGCGAGACAGAGGTTTGTGTGGCATGCCAAGGGAGTGGATTGCTGAACTCGCAGGTGAATCTGCGATTGTTCCGACTTATCGGAACGGGGCAGCTCCGTTTGGCGGGGCCGATTGCCCAAGTTGCACCTGCGACCCCGGCTCCGGCCGCACCTACAACACCAGCTCCGGCAGCTGCAAATCCCACTGGACCTGGTAACGGGACCGAAGTCAGTCCAAGCCTCAGTGAAAACTCAGGTAGATCTCGTACTCCAACTCGTTCAGGTGTTTGCAGTGTGACTGAAGATGGAAGTATGACCATGTTTGATTCAGGTGGAAATCTTTTGATTTTGGAACTTGCTTGTGGTGTTGACTCAGTGATTCAAAATGCTTCTAGGGAGTTTGGATGCAGTTACATTGGAATTCATGCCGGTTTGGAGCTTTCTTCAACTCAACGTCAGGCCTATAAGTTCTTGAAGAACTTTGCTGAGGGATCTTCCGGTAGTGCGGACTCACAGAAACTGATTCAGGTACACATTTCTCTTCCCTGTACTGGGGGTAGCCCTTTGTTGGACTTATCCAAGAAAGACAGGAAACCTGCTCAGGATGCGTATTTCAGGCTTCTTGATCATTGCAAGAGATGTTTCATATATCAAGGGCATGAGCAATGTGTGTAGTGCTGTGACTCTGGAGCTTCCGAAATCGAACCGTTTTTGGTCAGACGAGAGATTGAAGAAGTTTCTAACTGACCACGACATGCAAAAGTTTGCGGATTGTGCTGCATGTGCCATGGGTTTGGAAACCAGTCAGGGACAGCCTATTGGTAAAGTCTTTCGCATTGCATGTTCGGATCAAGTACTTGCCACAGGTCTTGGAAAGAGATTTCAGTGTAAGTGTACTCAGGACCACGCTCCATTGAATCAGGTCAACTATTCGATGACGGAAAGATACTCATATAAGTTTGCCAGATTCTATTGTCGTGCTATTGCACTTCGTTGGATTGATCAACAGGAAGAAACATCGTGATTTTGTTTGTCATTGACTGCAGTTTGCATCAGGTTGCATTTCATGTCAGCAGTTTGACTTCAGGAAAGTACAGTTTTCTTTTTCAGCTGAACCGCTCAGTGGAATTTGCATGTTTGCATGGTTCACAGCGGATTCAGGGACATTCGATTGTCAGGCACAGTTTTCAGTGAAGATTTCACTAAGTGAATTCTCAGGTTTTGTCATCAGGAATCAGATGATGACATCAGTTTAGTTTCAGGAGCCTATCAACTCCGTTGAGAGAGTGCTCGCATCAGGACGCTCACACTCCAGTTGTTTTGTTCTGTTGTGTGTGTGTTTTCTTTTTCGTGTAGCCCGGGCCGGCCGCGCCGCGTTCGCCAGCCATGGATGAGCTTCTCATTGTGGTGCTATTTTCTGCATTGACTGGAGTGATGATTGGATCTTTGGGGACAGTTGTTATATTCTGGCTTTGTGGAGCACTGGAACGTAAGACAGTTATTGAGAAAGTTAGTCCAGAGTTGAGGGATGCGACAATTCAGGCTGAATATACTCAGGCTACATCGGATGAAACGTCAGACTTCAGACAAATGCACAGAGCTCAGACTTCGTCTTCTTATCATTTGTACATTGGAACTGCGGAGAGATGTTATCATCTTGATCGTCGTTGTCGTTGTTATCCAGATTGGGACAATGTGAAGAGAGGGCTTACAATTTGTGAAATCTGCCGTATTTCATCTTCGACTTTTGAGATTGGGCAATGTATTTTTGTTTCTGAACAAGGACAGAAGTTTCATTTGACCCGATTCTGTCGTATTTTCAAGAGTCTGCCAGTGACTGAATATGCAAGGTGCACTGCATGTTGTACACTGGAACATTCTACACAGGTTTTATTCGGAGATTCAGTACCTCGCCAGCGAAGAACTGCTTCGTCAACTTCTTCTATTGCAGGTATGTCAGAGGACTAGATTTTTCTGGATTGTGATGGGACGCCATGACTTTCTGGATTGCATTGCGTTGCATTGATTGCACTACGTATTGGACGAAGACTCCATACTGACCTCTCATCGAAAGGGGGTGTGAAAATCCTACCTGGTATAGTGCTGAGAGATCAGTGACGTTGCACAGTTTTGATTTCACCAAGTATCGTCTGCGGACGAGCCTATTTTGACTTGGAACGATTGTGAATGGACAGATCGTAGTTTGTAGTTTTGATTTGACCGAATATCATCTGTGGAAGATATACTTTTGAATGTTTTTGGATGCTCTATGAAGCATAGATCATTTTGTGACACTCAACGAGCACAACCGACACTGCGGTTGCACTCGTCTCGTTTTGTAGTTGAGAGTTGTGATGTTTTTGTAGGAAACCGAACATTATTTGAACAGTTTGGAAACATTTAAACAGTTTTAGAACCGAATGAAAGCTTTTGATCCTCAGTGGATCGCTTTTCGGAATTTCGTCAAGACTGGAATCCAGTTTGCAGTTTAGACAAAAACCCCTCCTTGGTTTTTGTCACCTTTAAACAGTATTTGAACTGAAGGGTCAACGATATTCGTTGGCTCAAGCCCGAGCGAGAGAAACAGAGTGTGTGTTGAAGCGTTGCTTGTTGTCTGGAGTGATTTGAGCGAGAGAGCACGGAAAGTTTGACTCACGTTTGTTTATTTGTGGAAAAGCCTTTGGGTAACTTTGATCGCGATAGGTTTTGTTTTGGTTTTCAAGGCACAACTTAGCGGTGCAAAGTTTTACGCACCCGCGAGCAGCATAAGTCTGCCCACATGGTTCGTCAGTTCGTAGATGGTGATTCTGCAGCCTGCCTACTCTGTGGGTGAGTAGTATTACGGTTTTGGATGCACTGCAGCTGTCTACTCTGCATACTACAATGCACTGCAGGACTTTCAGGGACGATGACATCCTGAAATGTCTTGAACAGTTCTGTGGTTGGCACGTTTAGCGAACCTGCAACAACGAGAGTAACGTTGCCGAAGACAAAACTTGGCCCCTGCGTGAATTAATTAATTAATCTCACATGCAACATGATTGGAAACATGTTGAACGACCTGGCGAAAGCCATACGGCGTTGGACAGAAAAAAGAAAAAAACGTTGCCGAAGACAAAACTGATATGGCGAAACTCCTGTGTACGGTCATGTCAATCTTCGGCTTTTTTCGATTTTTGCGGTCATTGCCTCTTTGGCTTCATGCTCTCTGCACGACTGGTGCCCTTTTTGAGCACGATTTTCATCGTTGCGAGCGCTGCCTGCTGCTGAGGAGTACACTGGCGGAGCTCAAGCAATTTGCAGTTTTACATTTCCCCTATGAAATTAGGGGCCCTGCACTACCTTTGCGATAGCAGTATGGAAGCTTTTCGCTGGCTTGCGAAGCTTCCTGTGCGCCACTACTGTCAGCCCCCCCACTGGGGGGCACCCGGCACAGTGACCACCACGACTTCTTTGCTCACGGTCAATCTATGGTAACGATTCAGTCCATGGAAGGCCTTCTGGACAAGCTGATCTGAGAGGACGTCCGTAGCCGTTTGGCTCAAGGCCGTATCGGCTCAAACCCCGTGGGACTGGGTAACCTGATTTTAACTCAAGGGGCAAACATCCATCTTGGGTGATTTGCGTGAGTTAATTTTGGGGGCACCAGTATAAAGGGGCTAGGGTAGTACTGCCGTAGGAAGAGCACAAACGTGCCCGTCAACCTGTTTGTTGTGAGGATAATTCGGGAGGGGGGGTTATCTTAGTTTTGTTTGTTTAAGATCTACCTTCTCTGTTTTGCCCACTTGCATTGTGACCGTTGAACACACCTGTTTTGAACCCCACTTGTTTAAGGACTCCTGGGGTACCCAGTGTAGTTCTTTTACTTGTGATCTTGTTGGATTTATTCACAAGGCTCACTGGGGTACTCAGTGTAGTCTTTGTTGTCCTTGTTATCGCCTTTTCCGCCCAGGTTGCCCCTCTTGCCTGCCTCTGTGTAGTCACTGTACCCAGGGGTACTCTGGGTTATAGGCGACTACATGAACTGCAACCCTCATGACACTGTTGAACAACATGCCATTGAGTTGGTGTCTAGTCTTGGGAAAGAACATCTTTTTGTGGCGAACTGTCCAAGTGATATTGACTCGAACAGATATTCAGGTACAGTGATCACTTATGAAGAAGCTTTTGATCACAGTGATACAGGAGTAGGCCTCTGCCTATTGCTCCCCAAAGCTTATGTCCTTCAGAAATTCATAGACATATGCCTTAACAAAGATATTTCTGTTCATTTTGTCTTCACTTGTTCAAGTAGTACCAGTGAATTTGAAGCTTCTGCATGGCTATACAATCTTCTCAACGATAAAGTTCAGCATGTCGGCTTCATGCAAAATCTTGGGGTTACCTTTTGCTCCGCAAATAACCAAGAGAAATATCTCATTGCATGCCAGGTTGAACCGTATGCCGAACACTGCCATGTTTCTTGGCCTCGACCCTGCAGAACGCTGGAGTATGTCTTTCCCAGAACTGTTGTTGAACGACACCAGACGATCAGTGAACTTCAGGGCCTTTCTGTAGTTAACTATATTGATTTCAGAAGACCCAATGGATGCCATCGTATATCAGATAAGATCGATGTCACCTCACTCACTGTCCAAATTGCCAATGATTGCTTGGCAGACATCGAACTTGTAGAGAAGATCTTACAGCCAACTGTTGATGCCGCTTGGTTGCATGGACTTGCAGAATGTCAGGTTAAGCATTTCTTTCCATGGGACGACTCAGAATTCCAAAAGCATTTTCCACATGGAATTACTATGTCAGTATTGGATTTGAAGGCTTTTCCGAACACTGTGCTTAATGAGATTCTTGTCCAATTAGCCAACCTTAAAGTGAGGTACCACTTCATGAATTACAGAAGACTTGCCATCTTTGGATCGCCGTCACTTGTCATTAACCTTCACTTAGCCCTTCTTCCATTTGATGTACATCTGCCGATTGGGCCTAAACAGGGTGCTTTCACTGTCCACATGCTGCGATCAGAACCACATTGCACACAGACTGCCCATGATTCTAATCACTTTCAAGTCAAATTTGGCAAGATTGGCTCCTTTCAGTACGCACCTGCACAGATTTTATGGGCTGAAATTCCCTCATCATTATGTAAGGAGGATCAACTTGACCAATCAAATCAATCATCTTTAATACGATTGCTCAAACAAAAAGTGGGGGCTGTTAATTTCTCCATTCGTTGGTGCCAGGTCGACAGGTCGCAGCAAAAGTGTCTCTGTTTTGATATCGAGATTAAACATGAAGACTCTCTTCCTCTCTCGCTGAATTGTGACCCTGGCCAAGTGGTTATTCAGCACCAGTGCCCCTCTGCAGAAGACTTTCGTGCTGATGTCTCCCTTACTGAAGTCGAAACCAGGCGGGATCACTGGAATAAAGTCATTGCTCAACAAATGATCCCTAAAGAAGGTAGAATCAGTCATCTTTCTTTCGAACCAAATAAGAAACAGTCAGCCAAAAGATATTATGATTTGCGCACCACTGTCATTGACTCTATGCAGGACTTCACCAATATCATTGCCATTGCGTCCCAACCGCCGGCATGGTTTTTCTCGCCTAAAGAGTTGCATATGCCCTTGATGGAATGTTTACAAAAAGTTAATTTCTGTGACAACTCTTTCATCCAGGAATCCTTTGTGGTGAATCCTGACACTGTTAAGATTGATTTACTTCATCATGAATTTATCAAGCATAGGGACCATATGAAATGGCTTTTTTATCATATCGTCCTTGGTCCCGAGCAGTGTTTTCATTTGAAATCCATCCACTTCGAGCGTGATGAATGGAAGGTACGATACTATGATGAATTAATCATACGTACTTTTGAACCATCCTCAATTTTTGTCACACTCCCACCTGGAATTTCAATATCGCAGGTCGTTGATAAAATGCAGTGTTGTTACCTCCGAGAAGCATATGCTTGTATCGTATCATCGCAAAGAACCCCTGATGTTGGCACTACCCATGCTGGATTGAAAGAGCAGTATACTAATGCCACACCGACTGCTCACTTTCCAAACGGCCATGGAATGAACAGCACTAAGAGTGTGCCTTCTCATGGACAGTCGAGTCCAACACCAACATGGAATAGACCGGCATACCGCCCACCTTACAAACCCAGGCAGTGCAGAGGATCTCCCAACATACCCCCTGAGGGCGATATTGAGATGCAGCCTGCCCCAACCAATAACAGCAAACTCCCAGAACCCCCTGAAACGCACCATCAGGCACCTGCCGGCGAACACTGTGATGATGTTCCCATGGAATGTATTGCAACAGCGCTTGATCCGGTTGACGACGACACTCATAGTTCTGACAAAGAATCGCGCCAACTTGTAAATACTCTCCATGGTCATTCCCCTGTCGCCTCTAACAGCAACCTTGCCAAGGCCAACCTCGATCAGAATCACCATCGCGAACCAGGACAAAATACCCAAGATGGCATTACGAGCAGCCCCAGTTCCCCCAAAATGAAACACTTGCACCAGAACGCAGGCATGCCCACTGATCGCGAAGATGTCGCCAACGTGGGGTACTCACGGTTGTGTGACACTTCCCAACCTACTGCCCAGGCCCATTTTGTCCCCAACGCCACTGTTCAACCCTCGCTAATGGACTGCCCCACTCAGAGAAAGGATGCTACCCACAAACCCACTCATACCCACTCCATGCCTCAGGCCGCAAAATCACTTAAACCTCCAGCGTATATTGCCAATAACCCAACGCCGAAACAGCAAGACCATTCTGACAATCTTACCTTACAAGTTGGTTTACCAGCACACAAGAGCCAACAGATCAGCAAACAGACGAGCAGCAGCAAAGATGAGCACAGGGGTACACCTAATCAACCACCCGGAACTATCCTTGACTTCTTAGCACAAAATGCCGCCTATCAACCACTGGATGATAATGCGAAAACGCATGCTCCTAGCGATGATGTAATCTTTGTCAAAGCCTCACATAGCCCTATTGACAATATTCTGAACAAAGCAGTAATCTCCTTATTTCCAATAGAGAAATCATCACTGGATGGCCCAGCTCATCTTCCCATGGTGACTGCGATTACTTTGCCAAGCTTGCAACGTGTTATCTCATCAATTTCCCAAGCTACATGTGCTATGCGGTTACTGCACTTCGTGTCCTCACCCATGCACCTTGGAATGATAACATGTTTCATGGCCACATTAGAGAATTAGTCCTATGTGCTATTGGCAATGGATGGACATGGGCTGACCAGACTGCTACTGTGCAAGGAAGACGAGTGAGCGTTGGAGAGGTCTGCGCTGCTTTTGCCAGCTACCTGAACGTGAATGCCTTTCCGCCCGGGCAAGTCTCTGACCTTGACACCGCGATTATTGCAGCCTGTGATGATTTATTTCCAGACCATAGCGAATTCTTCTTTGCGCATTTTCATGTGAACTGCCTTTCATGTAATGCATCGGGTAAGGTTTCTGCTGCTCTGTTTGATACAATGTTGAGTATTAACCTTGAGAATGATACCATTGATCTTCCACAAATGATTGCAGATCGGGCTCCGCGCCTTGCGCTTGACAGGGAGGATGTTGGTTTTTCTCATGCCAGTGACTGTTACAATCAGGACCAACAAAGCAATGAAGAAATTGAAGGTTGTATGACTTTCACCCTTAAGATTACAAGCCCCATTGAGCAACTGCCAATTGCCACCAAGGCATTAAACCTCCTTGGACAGCTCTTCGATGTTCCTACCCTGAGTGTCAATCCCGTTTCTCAATCTTTCATTATCACTGGTATCATCATTGTTCAAGGAAAGTCGTCACACCATTTTCTTATCATTGAACGGTGCAATGAAGGACAGGTTCTTGTTTATGATAACCTACGAGGCCATGCTTGGATCCCGGTCGAACAACTGAAAGCAACCTCCGCTGTATGGGGTTTTGTTTTCTGTCGGCATGAACATCAGCCTTATTCCTTCCAACCTCCACAGTATAAAGCCATTGTACCTGCCACACTTCAGAGTGCCAAGCAGTCTCATCGTCCCAAAAAACCAAAGTTAAAACCCAAAAATACTCTCGGCATCAGTGCCAAACGATATCAGGCCCCCAGCCTTCAAGAAAGAAATTGGGAAATAACAGTACTTCAGATAAGTTAACTGAAGCATTGGATGACAAGACAATCGACCCCCCACCATCAAGTGAGAACCTCCCTCCTGCCGATACCCCGAAACACACTCACCCTGAACACAGTGGGGCGGGTGATCAACACGGGGTACCCGTGGTTGGTTACCCACCCCCAACTGAACACACGTCTCTCCCCCTGCCTAATGAGCCGGCCGGCAATGATCATAGCTGCCACCATGGGGTACACATGGTTGGCCTTGGTCCGCCGTTTCCTCATGGTAGTACACCCATTCCACATGCTGGCCAGAACGATGACATAACGGGTGATACGTCTGAAAGCCACTGTGGGGCACTCACAGTTGGCCGCACGGACACTCCTCTAAACGATAATGTCACACTACCCCGTGCAGACCTTAGTAGTAAAGAGCTTGTTGCTGCCCCTTACCCTCATGAAACTGAGGCTTTGACACCAGTCAGTATCAATGCGGGTGCCCAGTGTTCAACGCATGAGCATACACCAGCAGAGGCTGTCCGGTCACGCCCTGATGATAACTGCAACAAAGTCAGTCCATCCTGTGGACATGCTGATAGCCTTCGCCCTCCAGTCAGTGGTGAGAATGGTGCTCCCCATAGTTCCTTCGTGAAGGAGAAAGATGCATCCCCTCCCAAAAGGGCTAAGCATTCCAAAGTTCACCCATATGCCATCATTAGCCTTTTTGACGGTGTAGGCTCAGCTATTCCGGCCATCACTAAAGCTATAGGATGTGCCCCGCGTATCATCATTGTTGCAGAATGTGATCCAATCCTTAGACAACTCGTTGGGGAACAATTTGGTCTTCGCACGGATGGTGAATGGACCCAAGCCAGCAAAGACACTTACACGCTCTATGCAAACGATGTGCGGCAGCTTATTCGCAATCAATGTCAAATACTTAAGGAAGCATTTGCATTAGCTGGACCACAGTGTCGCTGGTTTGTAATTGCGGGTTCACCCTGTCAGGACCTCACCCCAGCCGGTCCTCTTAAAGGACTCCTTGGACTCACTGGCCACTGTAGCTCCCTTTTTTACTATGTCCACGTAATCCTGTGGCTTGTGCAAATGAACTATCCTCTTGAATACATTCGTTTTCTGCTTGAAAATGCAGGTGCCATGCTTGACATTCATCGCAAAGCAATCCTCCGTGCCCTTGGGCTTAACCCTGATTCCACTCCTGACAGCTTCCGAGTTGACCCCAAGAATACACATGGCATACGACGTAACAGATTTTACTTTCGCAACTACCAAGACTGTGTCAAAGTCTCTAAGGCGGTCGTCCTTGAACCAAGTGACATAGAAGGGCCCTTATTAGACTTTGATGGTCATCCGATTCCCTTTGGACCACTCCTACGAGTCAGATCAGTCCTAGGATACAATGTGTATCAGCTATCTTGGACGGCGTACCAACCGATTTCTCTCATATGGGACTACCTCTTCTGGGGAGATAAAGCTCAATTTCAACTCAAAGCCAAAATGCATTCCAGTGATATAATCCCTGCCCTTGACTTCGAGAAATCCCTACCGCCACACTATCTGCGCGCATGGAATCGTTTCCTGCAGTCTCTCCGACAAAAAAAGTGAGCACCATTGATAGAGACCGGCTTGTCCGTGCTATCCTGCCAATATTCCATCATCCCCACATCAAAGCACCCATGAGAATCTTGCACTGTGAGGAGGTCGAAAAACTAGCTGGATTGCACAACCATTTTGACAGAGTACAGGCACATCGTTCGCTGCTCACTGAATTTACAGTTAGAAACTATTGTGGTAATAGCTTTCATCCTGAATATATTCAGGCAGCCGTAGGACACCCTGAGCGGCTACGCGACTGGCTGACCGAACCTGCTGACACAGCAACCAAGCATGCATGGTCCGGAGTCGCTCACCCAAAACAGGCTCGAGCTCAATATCAAGCCCTGCGTGAACAAGTACAAACCCTGGCACGAGAACAACGTATTCGTGATTTCTCCTCCAAGCAAATTGGTCTTGACCCAATGCCAGAATTTCCAATTCATGCACTCGAAGGACCCTTAACCCCAATCATGCCAAATGTACTTCCTAAGCAACTGCTGCCTACTGCCCGTAAGATTCACCCTGCCGACCTAGGTGTTATGGACGACAGACCGCCATCGCAGCTATCGCCAACTGCAGTTCAACTCCTTCAGGAAAAACACATGCAAAGCGTCCTTGTAGGAATGAAGTTTTTCGGAGCAGGAATTGGCAGAGCGGAAGATTTACTGCAATTCTTCCTTGGGCACAATTATGATGCTACTATCGAGCGCCATTGTCCTCAAGCCAAGGAATGGATCTCCCACATGCTTAAATCTGTTGGACAGTGCGCCTCCACCATGACGCAAACTTTGCTCTGGCTGTACTCCATATTACATCGTGAGCAGGTTTCTGTCCATTTTGTTCATATTGCTGATTGGGAGGATCAAGCACATATTACCACTTTTGGGGACGCCCCTGCCAAATGGACTGTCTATTGTGTTCAATTTCCACGCTCGAATACTTTTCACCTTGACACTGCCGCGTGGAATTGTCATACCCGGGTTGACATCCCATGGCAGCAACTGCCTCGCCCTGTTGCGTTTACGGCTGTACCTATCCCTTTCCACTGCACCAACCCCAACTGCATCTGGTTTGCTGTTCCGTATGGGCCTAAAGGACAATATCTACTTTGCCATCGTTTTATCGGTGCATTCCTATATGACCAGTGCATTGTTTGCTTTCTGTCTCGGTTTGTAGAACAATCCTCTTGCAATATACACACGGCAGTCAGTTCTTATCCTGAATTCCATGGTTGCATGTTTATTGACAACAAGGGTGATGTCGCTGTTGCTGCTGCGCACGACTGGAAGCTCGATGACACTAAGGGTTATCAAACATGCCTGATTAAAGCATCCATCGACAGCCGTGTTTTCAAGTACCCAGATCATAGTGACACTCTTCCACACATTAACCCTATTGGGAAAATTAGTCAGGAACTCGCATGTAGCTGGAATACAGATGATGCCTCCCCTGATTTTGCCTTTTTTGTGTGTTCTCTCATTAAGTGTAACCAGTAACCATGCCGCGCCTCGGGACAGTTGCGAAACCTCTACTGCTCGAATTTCGCAACGCGTGGTCCCGGCAAATTCGAGCACTGTATTCACTCCAATTTATGACCAAATGTCCGAAAAGCCTGCACTGCTTGCAGTCACTCTCTTTTCTACCGCATGTGCTCCAGATACCTGCTCCGTGGCCAATATTAGACATTCAGACAGTGGCTAATAAGTGTGGCATCCACAGTGAATGTTTTTCCCACTCTAGACAACTCCTTGCGCAAGCGCTGACCAACTCTTCTGAGTTCAGCCTCCTCTGTGCTGAAGTCCTTAAATATCGTCTAGAAAAGAAACAAGATTGCTGTACTGCACTTCGACATTTAACCACATGGAATGTATCAGGGTGGAGAACGTTGCAATGGACTAACCCAAAGACACAAGCCATCCTCCGCCGCGCTAGGCAGGGAATTGTCTGCCTCCAAGAAACTAGATGGACAGCGAGCACTGCTACCAATTTTCTCCAAACCTATCCAGGCTTCAATATTGCGCACTCCCCATCAATCGTCACAGAAAATGGAGGCTTATCGGGAGGGGTAGCCATAGAAAATCGGGAGACCAACGAATTCTGTGTGGAAATGCGTCTGTGTGTATGTGCATGAAAAACGTCTCTGTGTGAAAGCGTTTGTGTGTGAAAGTGTTTATGTGTAAAGATTCTGTGTGTAAAAGCGTCGCGTTTCTTCGCGTTCACGGAATGATGGTGCCGGGCCTTTTTCCGCAATGTGTCTGGGAATTACCATAATAAAATGAGCTAGCACATGCCATTCGCAGACTCATGGTACTGAGCCTCCTGTGCACTTTTTGTTGCTCACATTATTACATTTCTCCATGTTTTCTTTCTACCCCCCCCTTTCATTCTCTCTCTCTCTTGCTTTCTCTTTCTCTCTCTCTCTCTCTTTCTCTCTTTCTCTCTCTCTCTCTCTTTATCTCTGCCCCCTCTTTCTCTCTGTGGTTGAAAAACACATGTCATCTGATACCCTTTACCAAATATTCTCTTCTTGATCAATCTTACTTTTTCACACCATATCTTTCCATAGCTCATATAAAATTCACCAACTATTCACCGACTATCTTTTACGACTACCATCCTCAGAGCTGCTTGAAAAACATCTTTTTCGCTCTCGGGCCAACCGTCGTCTAGTTATTATGTTGTATAATGTTTTTATTATGCTTTATTATGTTGTATTATGTTGTATTATGTTTTATTATGTTTGATTATGTTGTATTATGTTTTTATAATGCTTTATTATGTTGTATTATGTTGTATTATGTTTTATTATGTTTGATTATGTTGTATTATGTTTTTATTATGTTATATTATGTTTTTATTATGTTGTATTATGTTGTTGTATTATGTTATTATTATTTTTTATTATGTTGTATTATGTTTTATTATGTTTGATTATGTTGTATTATGTTTTTATTATGTTATATTATGTTTTATTATGTTGTATTATGTTTTATTATGTTTGATTATGCTGTATTATGTTTTTATTATGGTATATTATTTTTGATTATGTTGCATTGTGTTTTTATTAGGTTTGATTATGTTGTATTATGTTTTTATTATGTTTTTATTATGTTTTTATTATGTTTTTATTATGTTTTTATTATGTTTTTATTCTGTTGTATTATGTTTTTATTATGTTTTATTATGTTGTATTATTTTATATTATGTTTTTATTATGTTGTATTATGTTTTATTATGTTGTATTATGTTCTATTATGTTTGATTATGTTGTACTATGTTGTTATTATGTTGTATTATGTTTTTATTATGTGGTATTATATTTTTATTATGTTTTATTATGTTGTATAATGTTTTTATTATGTTGTATTATGTTGTATTATATTTTTATGATGTTTTATTACGTTGTATTAAGTTTTTATTATGTTGTATTATGTTGTATTATGTTTTATTATGTTATTGTTATGTTGTATTATGTTGTACTATGTTTTTATTATGTTGTATTGTGTTTTTATTACGTTTTATTATGTTGTATTATGTTTTTGATGATGTTGTATTATGTTTTTATTATGTTTTATTATGTTGTATTGTGTTTTTATTATGTTTTATTATGTTGTATTATTTTATATTATGTTTTTATTATGTTATATTATGTTTGATTATGTTGTATTATGTTTTTGATTATGTTGTATTATGTTTTATTATATTGTATTATGTTTTTATTATGTTTTATCATGTTGTATTATGTTATATTATGTTTTATTATGTGGTATTATGTTTTTATTGTTCTGTATTATGCTGTATTATATTGTATTATGTTTTTATTATGTTGTATTATGTTGTATTATGTTATATTATGTTGTATTATGTTTTATTATGTTTGATTATGTTGTATTATGTTTTTATTATGTTATATTATGTTTTATTATGTTGTATTATGTTTTATTATGTTTGATTATGCTGTATTATGTTTTTATTATGGTATATTATTTTTGATTATGTTGCATTGTGTTTTTATTAGGTTTGATTATGTTGTATTATGTTTTTATTATGTTTTTATTATGTTTTTATTCTGTTGTATTTTGTTTTTATTATGTTTTATTATGTTGTATTATTTTATATTATGTTTTTATTATGTTGTATTATATTTTATTATGTTGTATTATGTTCTATTATGTTTGATTATGTTGTACTATGTTGTTATTATGTTGTTATTATGTTGTATTATGTTGTATTATGTTGTATTATGTTATATTATGTTTGATTATGTTGTATTATGTTTTTATTATGTTGTATTATGTTGTATTATGTTGTATTATGTTATATTATGTTTGATTATGTTGTATTATGTTTTTATTATGTTATATTATGTTGTACTATGTTGTATTATGTAATATTATGTTTGATTATGTTGTATTATGTTTTTATTATGTTTGATTATGTTGTATTATGTTTTTATTATGGTATATTGTGTTTGATTATGTTGTATTATGTTTCTCTTATGTTTGATTATGTTGTATTATGTTTTTATTATGGTATATTATTGTTGATTATGTTGCATTGTGTTTTTATTAGGTTTGATTATGTTGTATTATGCTTTTATTATGTTATATTATGTTTGATTATGTTGTATTATGTTATATTATGTTTGATTATGTTGTATTGTGTTTTTATTATGTTATATTATGTTTCATTATGTTGTATTATGTTAAATTATGTTTGATTATGTTGTATTATGTTAAATTATGTTTGATTATGTTGTATTATGTTTTTATTATGTTATATTATGTTTCATTATGTTGTATTATGTTAAATTATGTTTGATTATGTTGTATTATGCTATATTGTGTTTGATTATGATTGTATGATGTTTTTATTATGTTTTATTATGTTTGATTTTGTTTATTTCATTCACATGCCATGAAGTCTCATTAAAGTCCTGCACCTGCGGCCAGTTCTTTTTAAATAACTGGGGAGGTCCTCGACGCATCTCCTCGCGTTCACAACCATCAACATATACACAAGTGAATCCAAACATATGATTCATGTGGTACATCACCACGAGAGCATCAACATGTATGTGCATTGTTTTATCCCGACAACAGAGGTGAAGTACATGGGTGGGTACATGGTACAAATGGGTGGGCATTCGTGAACATATGTATGAACATCTCACACTTCACCCTACCACACCCTCCCTATGAGCCATCATGCCGTTCGCATTCACATCAAGATGCTTACTCCAAGCTCACTCCCTAAACAAAGAAGGATAATAACAACTTGTCAACCTGTTCTTGTTTATCTCATTCACATACCATGATGTCTCACTAAAGTCCTGCACCTGCGGCCAGTCCTTTTTGAATAACTGGGGAGGTCCTCGACGCATTTCCTCGCGTTCACAACCATCAACATATGCACAAGTGAATCCAAACATATGATTTATGTGGTACATCACCACGAGAGCATCAACATGTGTGTGCATTGGTTTATCCCCTCTTGGACATGCACAGCGGGAGCAAACTGGAATCAACATGAGGAGCAAGCAAATACATTTCTTCTCTGAGGTCAGGACGTGAGCTAGGTTCCAACTAACACTGAGTCGACAAAATCCTGCATTGAGGAGTTTGTCAACCAATTCACGCGACGGTTCATCCGATGGGTTGCTCGAAGACGGCACACGGGCAGTCCAAAGGTAAAGGCCGCTCCTTCGAACTGCCAAACTCCCATTTCTCAGCAAACACTGGTGGATTTCCAAGGAGCTCTTCAATGAGATCAGGGATGCCCTAGCAGCTTCATTATCTACAAAGAGCATGACGCGTATGTTCTGAAATTTATCCTCGAGTAAATGTATCGCCATCACAGCAGAGAGAAGCTCCAAAGTAGAGATGATCTTGGGAGTACGGCATTGCAGCAAGGAGAGGATCCAGGCAGGGACCACATCCGAAAAGAAAAACTTCTGTTGAATCTGACCACCACATACATACAAGGCTACCATGCCCACACCAGCATGAGAATCCGAACCTTCGAGTGAAGCATCTGTAAATATACACAGCTTATAGTCAGCCATACCACTCAGCAGTTTGCGGGGTATATCTTCAGTCATGAAATCACGTATCCAGAGAAGTTCATGCCTCATCGTCTCTGAAATAACACTGTCGCTCAATTGTCCCGAGGCACGCTTGTGGAACATCTGCAAATGCGATGCCAGCACACGGCCAAATGTATGGGTCTCTGCAAACTGAAGCTTACCTCGCAGCGATGTAGCCTCCGAAATTGATAGGCAACCAGAATGTAAGATTCGATCAAGTTCCGAGCAAATTTGCAAAATCCTAGAGGGCTTGTTGCGTACCATCACCACACCATTTTCAGAGGCAGTGAAATCAAAAGTGACACCCAGGGCTTCAAAGGTGTCAGGCATGGGAACTCGTTTACTCTCTTTCATAGACACACGCCAGCCCAGCAAATCGAAAAGGGCTTCAGCTGTGACCTGAGCATCATCCCCTGAGGCAGCTATATCTAGTTGGGGATAGTCATCGTAGTAATTGTTCCAAACCAAGCCAAAAAAACGAACTCCAATCGTGTATATTGCACGGGCCAGCTTGTTAAATCCATAAACACTTGCAGAAGCACCGAAGGGAATGACATTGGATTTGAATAATCGCTTGCAACCTTGTAAATCTTCAACCGCAAGGACAGCACACCAAAGAGACGACTTAGCCGTCAGCAGTTGTTTGTAGGCGGCATCAAGGTCTAAGGTCCGTCCTCTCAGTGAACGTACATCGGAAAGGGTTAATGGATGATGCAACCGTCCCTTCAAAACCGTCCCGTCAGAAAGTGTGAATTGTACGCCTCGGTCATCACTGATGGATTCCAACCAGGTCCTCGCAGCTGTTGATATACCGTCGATACCTGGCAAATCAAGTTTGTAGGAACTGCCATACGCCGAGTTCACCAAACTCTCGGACATGTCATCTATTGCCCGTACTTTGTCAGGCCAAATCTGCGAGAAACGACAAACATGGGTCCCAACTGTCCACGAAGCTCCAGCTCTGTGAGGGGACCAGTGAGCCACCCCTTCTGTGCCTCATCCAGTGCTCCTTGCCAGACTTGTTCACGCACGTTATCCGGAACATGGAGGTTGCTGCGCCCCAATATCTTTCTACGAGTCCACTTCGACGACCTCATGAGATCAACATTGGAAATGGCCGGCGGTTTCAGTTCTTCCTCGAATTGCCGAGAGGATTCACCTTGTCCAGTCAACTTAACTCCACTGGCGATCAAATCACCCAATCCTTCATCATCCACTCCAGCATCGCGACACATCAGTTGAAAGAGAAGGATTTTCTTGTCACGGATAAGGGCTTCACGGTCGGCATCAATCAAAGAGTGCAAGGCTGCTTCATCTTCAGCGAGGTTTGAACGCTCATGGATCATGCTCAAGGGCGAGCGTTCCATCATCATTTGGCTAGAGCTATTATGCATCTCAACTATCTGGCAGGGCTCTTGCCTTTCTTCGAGCCCTCCATTGAATATGATGAGGCGCCGCCTCCGGCCAATTTCTGTCTTGATCATCCAACAACCAGAGGCCTGCACACTTTTGTGCCCCGTCCGACATCCGAAGGTCCCCCGACCTTGGTATCACATGGCGGCATCCCTTCCCACATGGTATTGAATCCAGAACCATACCTGGGACCGGCATCAACAAGCTCTCCACCAATCAATACATCTATTCTCACCACTGGTACATCTCGACCTGCCAGTCTTATGACGGACCCTGGTCCGAATCCAATTCCGGGGTCCACAACAACGATTACCTTCCCTACGGCACCAACACGCACTACCACACCTGTTCCAGTGCGATCAAAACAACGGTCATCATCTCTGGTGGACCCACAACCAAAAAAGAAACAGAAAGGGGAGTCCATTCCTGAACCTAGACTCGCCCACAATCCTGATGCTGTCCATTCGACCTCGTTACCCATTATTTCAGACGCCCGTTCAGGCGACATGAACTCTGATGACTCCGATGGTGAAGCTGCGTCAAGAGAGGACATCAGCTACATTCATGGTGGGAAAGCAAGACCCAGAACACCTCCTCTTACCTTGACTCCCAATCCAAAAGCTCCGCCGTCTCCACAGATGCACATGCTTCATGCTATTCCTGCCGCTACACCTCCTGATCCGGCTCGTCCTTGGACCCACGCTGACGACCAAGAATTGATCGGCATGAAACAGGACACAAAGTCCAGACCTTCGTTTTCCCTCGCTGGTTCGCCGGCTTTGCTTAGTCTCCCAACCCACCTTTGAATCCCTCCAGACATTATTATGGCGATGGTGGATGTCACTCCCTAAACGGCCCCGGGACTTCAACACTCTGAGGAAGCACCTCCAATCTGATCGACCACTTCTCAATATTTCTAAACGGTTGCTACGAGAGCTTCTGGCGGCCCTTCCAGGCTTCCGCCCTGCCCTAGAAGAATATTGCCAATCATCCACGGTAATTACGGTGCCTCGTACCTTCCTTTGGAAGTGTTTCGAGCTCCTTGATCTACAGCTACAACAACAGCATCTTATTACTAGGAATCGAGATGAAACTACTCGAAGTCGTGGCCTTGGTACCAATGCCCCCCTGTGGCAGAGACTGCGGGCTAGCTGCCCACGAACTGCATTTTATAATGGTCCGATTCTGGACGGTGCGGGCAACCAGTGCCGGACTGATCTGGACCTGTCGGCAGCCATGCTCGCTACCCGCAAGTTCTGGTTCCAACCGCCTGTCAAATATGATCCTGAGTGGACAGACTACCTGGAGCAATATAAAGCGCAAACCCAGCCCTGGCCACATGTTCCCCCGCCTGGTGCGGAAGACCTAATCAGAACTGTCCTTGCCACCAATGATTCCTCCCCAGGACCAGACGGAATACCCTATGCAGCATGGCGACTCCACCCTGGAGTGTTTTCGGAGGCGATGATTACGCATCTCAATGACATTTGTAGGTCCGCAGTTCCACCTCCTTGTTCAGTCCAAGCATGGATTCCGAAAGCCAAAATGGGCCCCACTGCTGATAATTTCCGCCCACTAGGTATGCCATCGACATTTGAGAGAGTTATAGATGGAAGTATCGCAACAATCATGACTAAAGCCATTGCTCCGCTACTCCACCCCTCTCAAACGGTGCTAAATGTCTTCCGCGAACCGCAAAGTGCTGTCCAATCCGTCCAAGCTGTTTTAGATCAAGATGCACCCTGCACATGCCTGTCCCTAGACCTGTCCAAAGCATTCGAGAGGATTAACCCCTACTGGATCTTGCAAATTTTATCAGCGTGCAAAGCCCCCTGGTGGATCATCATGTATACTCGGCACATCCTACTCTTCCGAAGATGCAGGCACAAGGTCCAAGGTAAGCTGCTGCCCTCAAAAATGATTGTCACGGGCGTTGATATGGGTCGGTCTTTCTCAGTCCTGCTTTTCTGCGTTGCCATGGATCCAGTTTTAACCTACCTCAACCGAATCCCCGGAATGCTAACAGTTCAAGGATATGTTGATGACACCACGATGGTGGGAGACACCACAGCTGGCATGCAATGGCTCTCGGATGCCTGGCAAGCTTACATCCGTTTGAAATCCGCGGGCATTCAAGTTGATGAACACCACTGCTGGCGAACCAGCGGGATCAATATGCATGCAGCTTGCTCAGGTCAGATCGACCAATACCCATCACTGCACTGGGCACAAAGGTTATCAGGACATGCTACATTGCGACAAGCTTTGGTTCACAGAACCGGTTATAGCACCACCACCATTGTGTGCCGATCAAATTTGTTTGTGTGCCTCACCCCAGCAGAGGTGGACTTCATACTATCTGGAGAACACCTTGCCAAAATTGACCCACTCTTCCTAGTACAGTGTGGCTGCTCCAACAAGTGCAGTGTCCTAGTTAATCATCCTGCCTCCCATAGTACTCTAAATGCGCTAGAACGCTCCGACTGGGGAGCCCACCTCATTGAAGGCAAAACCACTGCGCTGGGTCTAATCCTATATGGTAAATATACCCGTAATAATCAAGGGTGGACCCCAGTAGAGGAGCTTACAGGCACACAAGCCATTAACCCCAAAGCTATGACCAAAGCCAACCAACGACTTGCCCTTTTCGCCACACCTGCCCACTCTGTAGTGCAAAGAAGCCTTGCCAATAACTGTTTTATTCTGTCCCTTAATATTTACCAAAGTACATACTTTGGCTTTACTCCGGACGACATTAATTTATACCAACAACGCTCTGCTAAACTCATCCTTGGCAGACCATGGCTGGCTGCACGGTATCTCCCACATATATTTCGATGGTTAGGTATTGCTCCTGCATTAGACCCAGCTGTCACGCTCACTGCAGCGTGTTTGGGTTATTGGCTTAGACAGAATGGCTCTACTGCCTTTCTCTCACCGGGGTACCCGGATGTAGGGACAAGGCAAGGAGCAGTTGTCCAACGCATATTCCGAATATGGACTTCCCTGCTTGGCATTGACACAGTCGGTAACTTGTTACGCATAACTGCAGGACAAAATACCAGAAAAAAACAATTCCAATTCCTCCGCCACCAACTCGTTTCCTTCCGGAGCCTGCGTCACCGGTAAGACCCCAGCATGTAGGCGCAAACAACCAGAACCATCCCTGCCACATGCAAACTACTGCCAATGAAGCAGTTACGCTTCACTCTGCAGTACTTCCTGATCTGGTTTGCACAGCTCTGACATCCATTGCCCCGGATCAACCCATTGCGGTGCTCCCACTTGGACATCCATGGCTTAGCCTCATTACCCCAGCCGGGGCCCGGATGGCAGGATTCCGCCCCAATGCTAAGATTGTCCCAGCCAGCCCCAACTCGCCTGATTCCGTCTGTACTATCACTGCTCTTCAATCCATCAGTCCTAATGAGTTGATCCTAGCAACCTCTCCCGACCATGCACCATCTGAACCCTCGATCCAGATCGTAGGCCAATTCGATGGTAGTTGTATGCATGATGATGCATTAGGAGGAGCTGGATACATTATCTATGTAATAGAAGGTGGTCGGTCTCGAGTTATTGCATGTCGGTCGGCCGCCTTGCCTCATTGTTCAGACAATATAGAAGCAGAAATCATGGCCTGCTTATATCTGGTTGAAGAAGTGGCTTTCGTCGTCAAGCAACGTTTATCGAGCCGTGGCTTCACGCCCAAGGTGGTCATCCAAGGTGACATCCTCCCTGTTATTAAATACTTTCAATTTGCAGGCCGTCTCCGAAGGATAGACATGCACCAACCACTGGAAAGCATTCGTTCAACTGTGAGTCTGCACCTTCCTGGTAGTCTCTTCATATACCTGCCTCGAGTTGCCAACGGCATTGCAGATGACCTAGCAGGGCAAGCTACCCAATTCCTATTGACCAAATATAGGAGCAATCCCGCTGCTTTCAATAGGGATGCTGGACCGGTGTCCATTAAGCCATCACTCCCTACGGGTCTCTTTCAAGTTGGAGGCTTCCACATTCAAAGTCTTGAACAACCCTGGAGCCAGCCCACCCTTACTCTAGTTGAGAGGCCCAGTATTGATCACGGCCTTCTCCGAAAACACCTGACCCTCCACCCTCACCACCGCCAGCTGATTGAATCCTACCTTTCCCCATGTCTACCGCAAAATTGCAGTTTTGATATTGACTACTCCCCAAAAGCTGCTGACAACCATGGACGAAGATATTGCTGCACCATAGGGGGCCAACGGCTACCGAGAGCTGCCAGGATTCTACTGTTCGGGCGGAATCACTGCGAAATTGACCTCAAAGGATCCTTTTATGAACTTATCCGACGCCTGGGATTACTGTTTGCGCCCGACTTTGTACCCCTCCCAACAATCGATGAGTTCCGCGCGCAGTTAGCCCGGGACCCTCATATTCAGCAAGTAGAAGCAATCTGTCCTGACACCATCAAGCAACTTCCACTGAGAATTATCAACAGCTCCCTTGATGCCACATACCGATACCTAAGCTCTCTGGTTGACGGCTCCCCCAGTGCGAGTGTAAGCGCAATACTATGCCAGCTAGGCTCTTTAAGTACAACCCTGACTACGCAGCTGCTACCGCGTTTCCGCCCGGAGTTCCTGGTCAACCATAATGACAGCGCCTTTCGATTGCTGGAGTACTTCGAAGCCACAATTGTCGAGGACACCATTCGTGCACTCATTGCTCGCCACCCAACACACTCCTTGATATGGTTGCATGATGGCTTCTTAGTTGCTCCCCCGCCTCCTAAACAAATGTTGAGGCAGATCGAGAAGGAAATTCTTTCCAAGCATCAGCTGTACTTTGGTCAGACATGGTTCAAAGTCACCCCTCTTCACACGGCACACAATACATACGTAGACACCCTCAAACATACTGCAAGTAGCCATGCCCTATCCCTAGCCCGGCGAGCACCCCCTACCAAGGATCGCCATACATTTACGCCACTCCCTTGGAAGCCCTTGCCAAGCTGCGTGCTCGACGCGAACGTTCGACGGGAGGGAGTTAAAACGTCCTCCCAGGCTCTGTAACTTCCTTGGTGACCATAAAACCACTGTTTCTCGGGTGCTCACCCATCAGGGACTAATGTAACCCCGCATAATGAGCCTCAGGATTCGTTCCACCATAGTCGCCTAAGAAGTACAAAGCGCAGCCCGCCAAGTTAACTTAATCTAAGAGGTGATGCAACCCTAAAGTAAACGGCCTACCACTGACCAGGCAGCTTCCGGCTGCTGCTGCGTAGTTATTGCTGCTTGAGACGTCTTCGGTCACTAAGTAATTCTCATCAGCTCACTACGTTTTTTTTGTACCCACCCCATACCAAGTTAGTTCTTATGCCTCATGCATGCTGGTCAGGCCAAAGGGAGGGGGGCTCCCAGGGGTACTCTAGGTAGCTCTCCCCGCCTGCACAAGATCCATGAGGACATCCTAATCCTGAACCGTTGCCCTGGATAATAAGAGACCTGGTCCATAATTCCACAAACTAGCCCAAGTGTCCCATGCGCGTTGGGTTCTACTTAAAGGACCCTAAGTCATGGACGACTTTCTGCTGTTCACTCAGCATATGGCACGTCAAGGGATCGAGTGACCCTACGGCAGGACCCGGCTTCAACCGCAAGCGGAGACTCAGCTAAGCCTTAATATCAATCTACTAACGCTATTAGGTTACCAGGCTGCAGTAGCTACTCAACACGACCATGTCCACCTCGCAGTTGACCAAAGGTACAACCCGCTGTACAGTCCCACTCTGTTTTTTACCTCCTGCTTGTTGTTTCTGGGAGTCCAGAGGGAATCCACTTTCCACCCAGGGGAGACGGTGGGATGTGGGAAAAAAGGAAAAAAAGGAAAAAAGGAAAAAAAGGAAAAAAAAAACTCTATGTACCCCAGCTCCACAGCAAACACAGGCAGCGGAGTACGCAACAGCTGACCCTGAAATAAATGACTAGCGGTTAAGCCACCACCATGCAACTGCCATGCGATCATTTCTATTCCCAAGGGTACCTTGGGTAATGGAGCAAGTATAGGAATAAGTTGTCACTACCCCGCATCGAGTTGCTAATACTGCAATCCCTAACTGTCTTTGAGTCTCACGTCTGTCCTTAGGTCGGTTCTGTCTCACACCATACTTCTGACCCTCCAATCTACCCGTGCCTTATAGTCCATTGCGCTATTACAAACTTCTCGGTTAGTTGTAGGAATCCCTTTTAGCGTCGGGCCCTTTTATTCAAGTGCTGTACCCATTGATAAGTGCAGCAGCCCAGGTTGATTACCATGGCCTTTCAGCGCTACTGGCCTGTCAAATTAGTACCTTGTCGAATGAAGTGTCCCGTCGCAGAAACAAATAAATGATACTTCCCTGTCCATGCTCAGGCGCAACAAAAGCTGGGTAGTTGGGCCGATTCGCACGTCCCATGGAAGGATATTTACTATGTTCCAATCATAAATTACCATCAGCACACCACCCAAGTTTTCAAATTAAGTACCGCCTGGTAGCGTACCCTGCGAGTGGATGTTCCATACAACTGGCTGAATGGATATGGCTACTCCAGAGATAGCTCTTGCCTAAGTGTCTCAGTCAGTCTACCACATTTAAGAGGACCTGTTTTATGATAGTTATTGCCGTGTTGGCGACATCGCCAATTTGAGCAGCGCCTGCGCTCAGAACTGCTCTCCCACTATCATCTTGCCAGCCGGCGCACTATCTTAGCCTGAGTTATAAAATATCCCAATGCTTACAAGAACTTCCTAGCGCTTATAATAAAATATCCTTAAGTGAGCACCACCGACGAGGGCAAAGCAGGGCCACGATGACGCCTCCCTCGTGCAGAGCAATTAAGCCGGTAGGACCCTCAGCATAACCAAGTTTAAGTAGATAGTGCCCTCGCCGCCCATTGCACCTCATACTCAAAGTTTGATAGAGCCTAGAGGGCCAGCAGTGTAGGACAGCTGCTGTTCCCAAGGGTACCTTGGGTAATGGCGAGGATTAGCTACTACTCTACTATATGTTGCAATGCTCCAAACCGGTGCCTCACAGGGTTTGATACGTACCTTATGCCGACACTGCCTTTGCCTGGCCCCATATGCCAGACAGCGGCATGCAGCCGTAAAGCTCTCTGTGGTCAGCGAATCTTGGCGCAGGTGCCCCGGACGGAGTGTAACCAGAGCACAAGGCCAATGGCTTAAGGATAGAGTGTTGGGGCTTCAACTTTTTGACCTATTATCGGGCACTCCATTTGGAAGGTATCGATTGCGGACCCTTTGGCCAATACTGAGTGACCATCTAGACATGTAAAAATTTTTCAGCGGTTGATAAACTCTTCAGACATGCTGTCAATAGCTGCTTGGAAGACTGGCACGTCCTAGCTACTGGAGGCATGACTTCAGCTAACACTGGTCTTTAACCATTAAAGCCTGTTTTAGTGGTCTGGGTACAAAGCCTAGCCAATTGACTGCCGAATAGGTGGTCTCTCTGTAACCCAGAGATACCTTGCAGCATTTCGACTATTGGACAATTGTGAGGACCAAGAGGTTGCGTGAAATGGCACGTCCACTCTCTGAGAGCAGCCTATCGAGTAAGTAGGTAACAAGGTCACAGAATTGTTTGGATTTGTTGTGATTTGTCTTTGCCAAGACCCAAAGACCAAGGGAACAGTATACTGGACATGGAAGGGGCACCTGGGTGGCAGTACGTCTTAATTCCAGAGCATGAGAACCACTAACTTTGTTAGCGTCCACAGTCAGAAAATTGCCAGTATTGGTTTCCATGTTCCCATGTCAACCATTATCCCCCTTACCAATCCAGTCAATTGACCAGAGAGGTATTTGAGTAGTACCGTCCACCATGATTGCAACCATCCGTCATGTTAAGACGCCTATCCACCAAGAGTATATCTTATCCCTAGTTCTATCCAAAGGGGATTTTCCCTAGTCATTGGCGTTAGGTGCAAACTACTCCCTATCATTGTCACTGCGTCCGTAAATTTTCGGCTAGAGCCTGTCCGTTGGCATTTCCTGTCCACCACCCTGCTTCGTGCAGACCGTCCGATCGTGAGGTACAGCAGTTCCGATCTTATCCATGCATAGGGCAGCGCGTAGCATAACTGCTGACCATGTCCGAGTTTTACTCCAGCAGCTCCTCTTTGTCCATCGGGTTAAACTCTTGGCCGTGAGATTGCAGTACCAGTTGGAAGAAACCATGGATGACCTGGACGACATAGGGTTTGACGAACAGGTACTCAGCGGAGTGCTACGAACCACCCACCTTGAGATCATTAGTTTTATTGCCCGCTGTGATCGCACAATGCTCATGACAGAGCAACGCATCCTGCGTGTACTCCTGCGATGAAATGCGGAACAGAAATGTACAGGTGGAATTTTTCAAGTTGACTACGCTGAGTGCCTCTTGCCGTTAAGAAACAGTCAAGCAGTCAACACTCCGGATTCCCTGGTAACCACCATTGGCTCCCCTTAACTAGAGAGTTGTCACGGTGAGGGTATACTCCCATGGCCAGTCCTAATTTTTCACAGGTTATTGCTGAATGCCACTGCTTCCCGCACTAGCGCATCTAGTTAAGTAGTCCCGAATACCCGCCCCCCCGCGGTGCCCCCCACATCAGTAGAAACGCGACGCATGTGTCTTTCATTTCCTCTACTGTTCCCAAGGGCACCTTGGGTAATGGGGAGGGTTCAGCTCTGTGTTCAATTTACCAGGTATTCATCTCCCATGGTTTACTCACTCATGACTGATATCCTCTTCCCGATGTTCTGCTGCCCTATCTCCTCTCAATGATGCGTGCTCCTTGCTAACAGTGCTCCTCAGGGTCTCTCTTTTCTCTCTTGTACTGATAGCCTCCCTTTCTGCCAAGTGCTGCTGCTCCACCACTCGCCCCGCCCCTGCCACTTCCCCCATGCCAGGTTATTCCTGCATCACACTGTCATCATACAATTCGGTCAAGGGTCACATGTTGTACATATTTTATACCACTGCAGTTTTTGGTATTTTGTCACCTGTGTCTGATCCGAACATGATTCACTGTTTCCATCAGCAGCTGTTGGCTCGAACTGTGAGGACACCGCACCTGCATAAGCCAGTTGTCTGGATCCTCATTGACCCCAACTTTTAACTTTTTCGCCCGTTCATACACCCAAGCCGACACGGGGTTCTCGTTGTTTGGCCGCACCAGCCAACACGGGGTTCTCGTTGTTTGGCCGCTGCCTGCAATAGTGAGTGATTCCGATCTTTTGGCCTCACCATACGCCGTGCAATTGCCTCCACTCCGGAGAGTACTGCCACGACAGGGTACCTGTTGCTGGTATGCCGAAGCCAAACCCATTTCCGTCTGGCCCAATCAGTGTTTCTGATCAACACCTACTGGACATATCGGCTGGAATGAATTGGAACATGCCCGCAGCCAGCAGCGTTCGCTTTCTTGCAGTGAGAGGCACAATATGGGTAGGTGATTGCCATACAACATATAACTTCACATTGGTGGAATACCATTTGCATATTGATGAGGTGCCGTGGGTTATCTTTTCTACTCTTGCCGATGCCCTTGAGACCGAATTTGACCCTGCCTTTTGGGATACCGTCAATTATGGCCGAAAAGAGCGGTGGGGCTTTTTTGAACCACCCTGGGATGGCAAGGTCTACGGTGCTGCGCCACCGTATGCCCTAGTCCGACTATCCATCTTCAATCGAGACGCTCACACCATGCGTGTTGTGCAACCGTTTTTGTGGAACCATACCCACTTGAAAGTTCACCCGAACGGAGCAATGATTTTCCATGAACAAAAGAGATTAGCCTTCCTGTTGCCGTTGATCGTAGAGGCCCATAACTTGCTGCCGCCTAAGCCATTGTTCTGGGTTAATGAGGATAAGACCATCCCATTGTGGAGAACCACCTTATGGACGCATGCAGAAACCGTACAGTGGTTAGCGGAGACAGGAGAACCGTACCCACCAGAACTGCGAGATGAGCTCCAGCCCCGCATTGACCAACTCAAGTCTTCGCAGCATCCGAAACGGACTCAACCTCCGCCTCCGCCTCAACCAACTAGGTGGACGGAGCGCTCCACAGCCAAACAGCACGTCCAAACAGTACCAACAGATACTCCACATGACCCTAGGGGTACTCAGAGCACGCCGCAGCAAGTAGCTGAACGAGAGCGGCAATATATGGAATTGCAGTCTATTATCCATCAGGCAAACCAGCAAACGTTGACAGACAGCCGGCCAGCAAAGACTAAACAGACCCAGAAACCAGCCAATCTGCTGGCTGCAAGTCAACAAAGCACAGACAACGCGGCAGCCGCCGCGTCGTCCAATCCTGCTGCAGGCGAAGTGCCGAAAGCTCCAACTCCGCCACAAAGCAAGCCACCTGATAAAATCAGCGCACAATCGCTATTTCACATAAGACCAGGCCCACCAACGGCTCCGCCTGCGAACAAAGCACAAACGGATACCCCGGGTACCGGCGTGTTATCCTCTGACTCTCACTCCGCAGCTCACAACAAAGATGATGAGCAACAGCAACCTCCGGAACAACAAGCAGCCCAGGACGACACATCAACAGAGGAATCGTCGCCGGCAAATTCACCCAAAGAATCGCCAGAGACTCAGGCAACGGACACTGCTGGTGCTAGCAGCCCTGAGCCGGCCAGTGAATCCAAACAGGACGACGACCTCGCCGAAGCTGACATCTCGACGCTACAGAATATGGAGAAAAGAGCCTGTGAGAGAGTGGCCTCCTATGAAACGAGACTTTCCAATGCCCGCGAGCACCTATCTCGCATCAGAAAACGCCTTAAAAGAATGAGAGATGACCGATCATCAGACACTCTGCAACCCTCTCCTGGTGCAGACATAGAAATGGAAATCATTGACTGACCAGGCAGACAGCTAGCACTGCGTGCTCCTGACTGTCCGAAACCATTCGAACAGTGCTATTTTAATTTAATGCCGCTTACTCCACAGATGTGCCAAAGGAAAAGCAGCCGCGTGCCAGGCTAATACCCCCCAAACCTACCGTAAGGGATAGCACCCACTCAAGGTGACCCCCATAAGCTGCAGTAAGGGGATTTATGGGGTTTTTGGTTTGTGTGGGTTGATTGCTTTGTTTTGTCTGCGACGCCGTTTGGTTACATGTGTGTCCCAGGTCCTGTCACCGTTAGTCATCTAGTTATCTGTCGAACTAACATGTTCTGTGAGCAAAGTAATTGCTTTCCCCTTTTGGGTTGCATAATCTGTCAGAAGCTTAACTGTTCGCACTGCAGCGTTTGTGGCTCCACTAGTCTTCATCGCTAGGTCAGCCATCCGACATCAATTCGTACACCAAGGTGTAACACAAATCCTGATTGTTTTGCTTCCTACCACTTTTGTTTTCAACGCACTGGCCCCGCAAAGGGGAACCCTGACCCCGGGTGCCGGGTGTTCGGGGTTTCCCTAGCATAGCCAATCCCGTTCACACGTTTTGCACTTCCTGCCAGTATAGCACTCACTACCTTCGGCTGGTCACTTGGCACCTGACATCCGGGTACCGGCTGTTCAGGGTCAACCCGGCGTCAGCATGATGCAACAGCTTATGACAGCAAATAGGTTCATTTCGTTGACGTCGCCTGACCCTGACGATTCAGATACAGAGATCGAACCAGCAGAGCCAACCGCCCCGGATAACACAGTTGAGGATGTGTCCATGGACAGCGACACAGAATACTTTGACGTCATCGAAACAGTTGACGTCGATACAGACGATGACGCTCCGTATTTTCAGCAAGGGGCCGAACCTCCTCCAAGGGAACAGTGGGAAATTGCTGACCCTATAGATTTCCTCAATGTCCAGGAAGTCACACAATTAAGCCATCAGCTTGACCAACTTTTCCTCTCGCAGAAAGAGATTGAGACTCCGCTCGGCATGGACGACATCAAACAAAGGTGGAAATGGGATGATGTCGGCTCTTGTCGAATGCCCAGGGCACCCATGACATACCCTGCACTCATGATAGATGAAGGGAATGGCATTCAACGTCCAGCAGTTAGCCAGGTACATCATAAAACGCTCTTCCAGTGGATCATAGACAATCTCTCATGGCTACCAGAGTATGCCACTGTCTATGTGTATGTGGACAATCGCAAGCTGCCAGGCACTGCTCCTCCAGCATACTGGCCACTTTTTGCGCCCTGGATCAAAGGCCGATGTACAGTAACTGGCCCCTACTGTGAGAAAACGACTGCTATCCATTTTCCCATTCATGCTGATACAGGTTTGCACCAGGTCCATTATACCTGGGCTGGTGCTGCAGCTCTGGAAGCACTATGCCTAATGTTCCCCACAGTAAATTTTGCACTCATTGACTCTGACTGCGTGCCGACCTCGTTGTTTGAGATAGCTGAGCTAGTTAATCTTATGACGGATAAGGCAAGTAGAGCCGCAGCAATGCAACACAACATAATGGCCAGCTCTAACCAGTGCCCCCCAGCAGTACTCCTTGCCACAGAGGCCAAGGCAGAACTCAATGCCGGTTTGATCATTGTGACAGGACATATCCCCATTGAGGCAGCTGATGTGGACATGGACCCAGCAACCCCGGAAGCATGCATGCCATCGGTCACTGCACCAAGCTCCTCGCCGAGTAATGCACCCGCCCCAAAGGCGCGACGAATAGCCCACCCTGCCAACCGCAGAACAGCAGAGGATTGGGTCACCGCACTCCGAGAAAGCCGAGCCAGCTTCCTAGCGACAACCGCTGTGCCTGAAGACCCCGCAGAAGCGATGAGAGGTGGGCTACTGCTCACCCCCCTACTGGGATGTAAGGCTAGAACCCCGCTCGACTGGACACATGCATGGGCAATGCTAGGTGAATGGGCTGGAACCATTGCCTTCCCCATACCGGAGCAAGGAGAATGGCCACGCCATGGTGACGGCCGATATCTTAGACCGGACTTTGTCGAGCGGACACCGCCATTCCTTACCTGGGCACGCCCCATCTTCGAGCAAGGTGCACTCTCCCCTATGTCAGTCTTCCCAGCCGACTTCCCTATCCTCTGCCTTCCAGGAGACAAATTGTTCCAAAGTAAGGAGTTGACCATAGGGTATAGCCTGCCACCAATTCTACACGCCTTCCATGGGAGTAAAGTAGGCCTAGGGCACCAACTCCAACAGTGGCTAAGCAAAGGTCTGCAACCGCTAGCTGTGTCGCTCATAGGAGTTGAAGAGGCACCCCCTTTATGGACACACCCCACAGGTTGCGACTTTGTTAGAGGGAGTAAACTAGTCGCCAAGCCGCACGTCCCACAAAACAGAAGCCTTACTCCGACGCAGGTGTTGCTACTCCAGAGCCTTTGGACGCCAGTTGAAGCCCCTAACAGCAGTAATGACCATACACCCTGGCCCAAAGATTGCGAGCCTGCCACTGTTTTCTGCGGTCAGCATGCGAGCCTTCAGCTTCCCACCACCCCAATCCTCCCCCTGCTCGAAGCGCTGCAGCGACGACTGCAAGTTGACCCTAACAACGCAGAGCTTGCCATCAATGAGGTGCTTGCTAGCCATAAAGACCCCAAATACACTGACTGGAAAATCACAGTCATGGATAACACCTCCTGGCAACTCAATGACGCTGACCCAGGGTCCCTGGAAGTTCAGTGCACTGGGTTGGGTGGAGGAGAACTTGATGAAGATTGGGACGTGTTGCTGGCTTGTAAAAAGGAAGCACATGTTTATGGGCCATCCCTTAGCAAACAGGACGATTGGAATGCAAGAGTTGGCACAGTAGCAGGCACTGCCCACACACAAGAATACTTGCTACTGCACATCGCCATGTTTCCCATCGGGGCACACTTCTGGTGCCGTGTTTTAGGAATGCCTAGTGCGAACCAATTACAAGCGCAGATCATCAGCCGAGCCATGAAATTGTTGCGCTTCTGTCCTATAATTCCAGCGCATAGGAAACCACCATGGCCGGGGTACACGCATGGCCTGAGACTCTTTACCAAGCTACTGGTAGCGCATCCTTTGGTCGGAGTCTGCCTGCCCCCTGAAATCCGTCCAGCGGACTACCTCAGATTGACAGGATATATGATAGGTTCTTTCTACATCCGAGGGCACAGCGCTGGCTCGTACGCAGGAATGGTATGGGAAACAATCCTCTCAGAGTTCCCAGATGTTGATGGCAAAACCGTGCTAGCAGCCATTGCGCTGCCACCATCGTTGCTCACAACATACAACTTATCTCAACTGAGAGAGATTCACCTCATTCACCATGCAGATGACAGGCTTTGCGTCTGGAACCCGTCGAACCATGACATCAAATTGCTTAAGCAACGAGGCTTTAAAATTACGCATATCACAGGATGGAGAGCGTACCTCGGCACTGCACAGCATAACTATTCGCATTGGACAAGGGTTGCCCTTCCAGAAGGACGACCGGATATGGAACAGTTGGAAGGCATCCCAGGGGTGCTCCCCTTCGAAGTGTACTCACAAGCTCCCCTTCGTCTGATCTCATGGTGCAGTTTTGAGCTCCCAAGAACTGCCAGAAAACTCCTGCGTGAGCTAGCGGAAATGTGCGAGTTACCTGAAACCACGACACAGGCACTTGTTACCCATATTGCTGTCCATAATGCAGAGATCAAAACCGAGCAAGAAGCAACCCAATACCTAGCCACGTTGGCAACAGTTACCATTTCCTCACGGGCCAAGTTGCTTAACTATACCACCATGGTCCAACATTTCCTTGGTACCCTACAATTGCCCATGGCTATCTACATGCTAGACTACTACCTGCCCATGCTCAGTCCTAACGAAGGCTACAATGAAACAGGGTTAACAATGCAAAGTGCAGGGCCGGTTCGACTGCCATCACAACCCATTGCCCTTGAGTTTCTCTTCAAAGGCAGTGAGTTTGGCCACTGGAGAGTCAAAGGCGGACAGGATGCATTCGCGTTCCGACATCCAAGCCTTGGTAAAACTGATGTGTTTAGCCTACTTGCTAGCGATGCGCACCATCACAAAGTCAGCCCCATTGGCACGGGTAGGCTCATTGCTATGGTTGGCACAGCAGACGCACCAGCTGATGACGGAGATGACCTTCAAATCCTGTTTGGATTGGTCCTAGCCATCACACCGCGTGCAGCCAAAAAGAAGGATGAGCTGGCAGCCTCACGTATATACAGACAATGTAACCCCAAATTCATTGAGGTTGCCTTCCTCACAGTACCAGCCATTGAGTTTTTTGCAAAGGAACAACTTGAAACCCTCCAAGATTTGTACACTGATTCTGACCAACGCCTGGACCCTGTTGATGCAACTGTCCAGGGGCAAAAAAGTCCGGTTCCAAAGACCTTCTTTCTCCACACAATGTGGATGTTTGGATGTACCAAGCCCACCCGCGAGCTTACCGCTGTCGCGCAAACCTCCCCGTGCAGGTACCACCTGGGACTAGGCATCTATAATGTCCAAACAGCAGTGGAGGGGATGGAGGGCAACAAAAGATCACACTTCCTGCACTTGTGTGGTCAGTTGCTGCACCTAGTGCTAATTCCATGTCACGTTGAAGGCGAGCTTCACCCCTGGACTCGCTCCACAGCACTATCCTTTGCCGCTGAAATCGACGGACATGTTCTAGGCACACTCTGCGCAGTGACAATGGCTTTACTCACCAACCGGCTAGATTTGTGCATCCAAGGGCTCTTCGGAGCAGGTAAGTCGAAGTCGATGGCGATCCTCATCCTGGCGCTGATTGAGATCGATACTACCGATAGCTTCAAGATATTGTTCATTTGTAAAGAGAACTCCGGTACTAGATCTTTTGCTGACCTCCTCCTATGGCTCGACCCCCCGTCGGGGGTGTTTGGGCGCATAGGTAGGCTGGTGGGAGACCAAGAGCGCAACAAAAGCAGTTACTCCCACACTAAATTTGATATCCACCCGAAAGAAAGAAGGCAAATGTTGCACAAGTGTCAGTTGATTTTGGCCACCGGGGGAACGGTAGCCCAGGATCTTACCATGCAATGGTCCACAATGGGTGGTTTTATGCAAGAGCTCTCCCTCCTGGTCATTGACGAAGGCCAGCAGTATGGCACTGACCGAGAAATTGCAGTCATCAGCCTGCTGAGACAGCAACCTTTGGTATTGTGGACAGGAGACTCAGAGCAGACACCTGGCGGCATTGATCGGGCAGCTCGCAACGCAAAGCGGTCACGACAACTACTGCTCGCCAAAAAGCATGGCCTGCGAAGCAACCGCAATTATTACACGCCAGCCACCCTTGCCGATGCTATGACCCGACTACTAGATGGTTCGGCAAATGAAGGTCTGACGACTCTTAGTCAAATTCTCAAACGAGGACAGTCCACTTTAGGCCAGCTATGGACAAGTCAACTATCGCCACAGGATGAGGAAGATCTCAAAGCAGCCAGCGCTGTTCTTCCAGGCCTCCAAGCCGTATTTGAAGCAGCTCAGCCCAATATGCAGCGACACTCCCGTTTTGTGGAATCAGAACTGCTGGAAGGTGCTGCCCTCAATTTTCCACGGTCTCTCGTGCGCCTTGCCTGGATCCTGCAACATGCCGCTACCCTCCTGCCCATGGCTGGGGACATACAAGCAACCCTAAACTCCCAAACCGCCGGTGTGAGTGACATCCATGCTTGGGGGTTGCTTCCCTCCAGCTCCAGGGTTAGTCCTGTGACATACCATGCAGTGGTTGCAGTAAGATACCCCGCTCTCTGCAGACAGGTAAATGGCCTATGGGAACTAGGAAGTTTTGCCTCGGGAGGACTACCAGACAAACCACCAGGGTTCCAGCTAGTGCTTTGGGATACAAATGCTAGGATTAATGGGTTGGTAGCGACTGATCTAGAGACTCTTGTGTCAGAGGTCCTCACCTCCTTTCCTCACAATGCTGGATTTGCGGATGGACTTTTTACAATGACCACAGCAACTGATCACAAGAACAATTTGAACCGCTCCGTGCTCAAAAGAGACTATGTTCGCACCCTGCGTGTCGAGACAATCGCCAATTCAGCGGGAGGAACAGCACAGGTATCAATCGTAGCTCAGCCCAGCATTGGTTTTCTCAACACTAAATATTACTCCAATGGCTCTCCTACAGAAGATACAGAAGATTGCCTGGGCAGAATCACTGTAGGACTCACCCGATCCAAATCATTAACCTTGCTAGTCTCTCCTCTGGATATGATGGGGCTCATGGGCATGGCACAGGTGATTGCCACCATCGCCTACGGCATCGGGGGCCTCCGGAGAGGAGAAACGACATGGAAATGGCCAGAATTTAACCCTGACCCAGTGCAAGAGAATCTTGCACAATTGAGCCGATGGTCACTGAATTCACCACCAACCTGGGAGTACCCGCCCCTTGCTATCGCCAATCAATACTACGATCAACAAGCTGACGAGGTAAAGCGAGCAAGGTACCGTCTGATATTGGTCCGAGGGTCAGACCTTCGATGGCTAGACAGAGGGCGCTTCCAGGAAATTCAAGCAGGCTTACGAACCCAACACAAGTGGCTCCCCAAGCAACATCTCCCTTTCTCCGAACTTGTACTATATGCCTATGCTGCTGATCGCACACCATTTCCCACCTATGTGTGCCTACCCTCAGGACTGTATAAAGCACGCACCGGGCATATAGTGGCGCAGACAGGCCCAGACCAGGAGATCCTGTCCCTGCCTGGCATATATTTCTTTGATGGATGGCGATTACACCCAAACTTGCCAATCCCAGACCACCTGCCACGCGCAGCAGAGGCGCCAGTTCAAGGTACCGCCCTTGATGCGCCTACACCTGATGCGGAACCCAAACGGTCGCCAGAAGAAGAAGCGAGAGACATTCTCGCAGTAGCTGCCAAGAACCAGCCAGAGGATGGGCCGAGCACAAGAAAAGAAGCTGTCCGCGCATGCAAATACCTAAGAGCCATGGTCAACCAATACGAGACCACCATCCAAGCTGTACACAGTGCCGCCCGTACCCACACGCAAAAAAGTAAAGGCACGGTTGGACCTCCAGTTGACTATCGCCCACAAGGAGAAGCCCTCCCAGTAATATCAGCAGACCTCACCTCCGAGTTATTGCATTGTCTATCCACGCTCCCAGACCCATGGCCCTTAGCCAAGATCACCATCGATATGGAAAAACCGAGCCAATGGGTCTCAAAGTTGTGCAGACTTTATTTTGCGGACGAGTATGCCAAGCGCACAGTTGGATTTCCCTCACGTAGACATGTCCCGGACATTGCGGGCGCACTCCGAGCAGTTCAAGCCATCCTCCCTAAACTCGAAGTCAAGATGATTGAATTCTTAGCTGAATGGATGGTAACTCTTCTCATGCCAGCCACGCACGTAATGGAAGTGAGGGCACCTCACCTTTCCTTTATGATGCTCAAGGAATACTGGTTCAGAGAATTGTACTTAGGCCTGAAAGTCACAGCGTCCTTTGACCGCTCCGAATCATATACCAGAGTGATCGATGGCCAAGTAAGATGCATCACGCCTGAAGTGAAGCCGCAGAATTTGCAGGTCATTTGGAATGTGCAGTTTATCACAGTTTTTGTGCCAGCATGGATGATCCCGCCTGTCTACCATAGCCTGCGCAGAGAAAGCATTAAAACTGCGAGTTCTGCTAGTCCCATAGGAGTCCAGTCAGTCCGCCCCACCTGGTTTGAGGACACAACACCTAAGGACGCTACCTCTCAGCGATCCCAAGACCCTCACAAGGAGCAAGCCCAGCCACTTCATGGTCTGAAGTTAGTTATCAAAGAAGAAGTGTTACCAGCGACTGACCAACCCCAATTCCAGCACTTTTGGAGGAAGAGGCTTGGAACACTTTTCGAAGCCGTGGTGAGCTTTGTGGCTTTTACAAAGAACCAACAGCAGAGTTTTACATGCCTACAGGAGTTGTCGTATCCAAGCGAGCTTATCGGACTCTCGAAACCTTCAGATATGCCCCCTCTGAAACTGCATTCTTCTTTAACAAGTCACGGGTGCCCCCACATGCCTGCCCTGCAAACTCACCAGATATTGTTTGCGCCAAAATCAAGGACGAGGGCCTGCCATGGTATACGCTTTTCAGCCTTTTCGTGGTGGCAGCCGGATGCGGGGCGTGTAGCTTGATTGGCATTGCTCACCAGCACATCGGAGGAGAAGACAAGGAGAATGAAGAGGAGAAGAAGAAGAACATGAAGGATAAGGAAACGAGGATGGCAATGATGGAGATTCGGAGTCTTTTAGACCTGGAATTCGGCAAAATTTCCAAAGCCCTGCAATCCAACCCTCGACCCGATGCTGCAGGCTCCGCTGAACCACAGGTCGTGGAATCATCGAGGTCCACGGGCACTGGAGTCTCCACACCTCGCACGAACAGTTCTGCGCCAGAGGCACCAGCAATGCCCAACCGATTCCAAGGAAGTTCTTGAGCATTCACAGTGCTCAGCATGCTCAGCTGACTCCACACTTTTGAAATTTGTGAGTGAAGGTCAATCTTTGATCTTCAACGCTCACAGATGCATCTTCGACTCACAAGGGGTCAAAATTCACGGCCTAGCTATGCCTAGCAGAAGCAGACTGGGTGCCGAAGCTTAAAAGCTAACGCTCCACACGTATAGTTGCTGGCCGAAATTTAGTTTCGAGACCGATGTAATTCAAATTAAGATTGACGACCTGTCAACTAATTTGTGCCGTGCACAGAAAACGACCAAAGGAACGACTAGCAGGCCATCTTGCACCAGTCTGTGGCTTGTGACTGTACAGAGAATTACTGCGATAGAAAGTCGTTTGTATGGTATTGTTTGTGTGCAAGAGAGCACCTGCTTGCAAGAAGCATGGCTTTTATTGTTGATGATACTATAGTCTATAGTCATCTAGTGCTTTTGGGTGCTGTTGCCTATTTTTGTGGGCATTTTGGTCTGCAAATCATTCTTTCCTTAAAGGGTTCTCCGTGTCCAGATCATTACATGCAAATGCACATACGCACACCAGCAAATACTCTGAAGAACCATGTCGCGTTGCTGAGACTCATTCCGATGGTTGCTGTTTCTTCTCCAAGAAGTGAAAACTGGCTGAATCCCTTAATTGTTGCAAGCTCAGCTTCAACTCGGCATTTGGCCAAGGCTGAATTTCTGGGCAAGCACTGAGCCAAGGCCTTTGCCGTTGATTGGCAGAATGGCCCCACGACCCGCGCTCTTTGTTCTGGCCCCCGCCGTCCTAGACTCAGACCCGTTGTACGACACCGTTTCGGAGTCGAAATTTGGAAGTGAAAACACCAATTCATACCAATTCCATTTTCAGATATTTTCAGAGTTTTCCCAGAGTTTTCCCAGAGTTTTCCGAGAATTCCGGAAATCTGCAGTGTCTGAGAAGTTCGGAAGTTTGAAGTTCTCATGCCTTACAAGGTCCAAGGTCGCAGCAGCAAAGGCCTGGGAACGGGGCTGGATCACGAATGGAAAGTGGTTGGTTAGTTCAGTGATAAAATGGTTGGATCATGTTAGATACCAGTAGTACCGCACAAGGCGGTGGCGGAAGTTTCAAAAATAGGAAACCTATAGGAGAGGTGAGTTGCTGTGAATCAGGGATTGCAGAGCGAAGCCACTGATGGAGCGAAAGGTGATTGATCTCTCTCACTATTTCTCTCTCTTTCTCTGACTATCTACCTACCTACCTACCTATCTATCTATCTACCTATCTATCTATCTATCTCTCTCTCTCTATCTCTCTTTCATCTAATTACCTATCTATCTATCTATCTATCTATCTTTCTACCTATCTATCTATCTATCTATCAATCAATCATTCTATCTATCTATCTATCTATCTATCTGTCTATCTCTCTGTCTATCTATCTATCTACCTACCTATCTATCTATCTATCGATCTATCTATCTATCTATCTATCTACCTATCTATCTATCTATCTATCTACCTATCTCCCTCTCTCTCCCTTTCATCTGTCTATCTGTCTAGCTGTCTATCTGTGTTGCAGTGTCCTTCAGTGTAATGTAGTGTGGTGTAGTGTAATTTCGTGTAGCGGAGCGTACTGGAGTGTAATGTAGTGTGACTTCGAAGTGCGCTTCGCGCCACAACGGCGTACACTTTTTCAACATCTGAACCTCCAAAAATGGTCCGAACCCCTGGTATTTTGGACATTTTGACTTGGACATGTGCTTCGCGCCACAACGACGTGCACTTTCTCAACATCTCAACTTCCAAAAGTGGTCCGGAGCTGAGGTGTTTTGTACATTTTGAATTCGAAATGTGCTTCGCGCCACAACAGCGTGCACTTTTTCGACATCCGAACTTCCAAAAGTGGCGCGAGCATGGTGTGTTTTGTACATTTTGACTTCGAAATGTGCTTCGCGCCACAACGGCGTGCACTTTTTCGACATCGCAACTTCCAAAAGTGGTCCGAGACCGCCAGTTTTTAACACTTTTGACTTCGAAATGTGCTTCGCGCCACACCGGCGTGCACTTTTTTGACATCTCAACTTCCAAAAGTGGTCCGAGACCGCCAGTTTTTAACACTTTTGACTTCGAAATTTGCTTCGCGCCACAATGGCGTGCATTTTTTCGACATCGCAACTTCCAAAAGTGGTCCGACGCTGAGGTGTTTTGTACATTTTGACTTGGAAATGTGCTTCGCGCCACAACGGCGTGCAATTTTTCATCGCGCCTGTGGCCAGCTGGCTCCGCACCCGCTGCTTTAGCGAGCCTACTTTTCGACCCTCCGGAGCCACAAATCATTGGAAAAAACACAGTGTTTCGCGACTTTCCTACCTTTTCGCGCATCTGTATCTTCTGTCTTCTTACTCTTTCTCTTCTAATCTTCCTCTTCTCTCTGCCTCTGCCCTGCTCTGCTTTTCATCCCTCCATATTGTCGGAAGTTTGACTTCTAAACTTCTAAACTTCCTTCGATGAATAGATATGATTGATAGTAAGGCTTAGGATGGTTATCCCATTTATAGATTGTGTATAGTTGTAAAATACAAATAGTGTCCACAATTGCTGGGATAACCTCGATTGTGTCACGTAAGACGACCCTGCAGGTGGAGTTGAATTTGGGACAGGATCTTGCTGATGTGACAACTTGTGACAACTGAGAGGAACTTTAGATTCACATAGATTCACCTTCGCTCGGGGCGAGAAAGTGCATCTATGAATTGAAGAAACCTTTGGAGTCTATAATTAGGCTCCTGAGACGAACACCTACGCTCTTCAGACTGAAGTTTACACGAGCTGGCACTCCAAGACAACTCATTCAAAAGAGCGGATCAAACACACAAGGTGTGTGATATTGTGTGTGATATACTATGTGTGTGTGTAGAATTTTGGCCCAACAGAGTTATGAGCCCAACAGCACAGAGAATATAGGGTTTCAGGGTTTCATAGAAAAAAAAAACAAAAACAAAAGAAGAAACAAACAAAAAAAACAAAGCACCAGCAAAACTGAGGAAAATCCAGTTTTTTTTCTAAAATCAACTTTCTCTGTTGAAGCCGGGGTCTGAACAGAGCATCACTCCGGCTCTCACCCGCTGTCAGCTTTTCAGGGTGGCCGTGTGCCATGTCGTCGGCTGGGCCTGTTCTGCTTGGGCGTGTCAGGTGTGCACTGGACGGACCAGTGAAAGCTGCTGCAGGCGATGTGGACGTGACGGACGTGCCTGGATCACCATCAGAACTTGATTCGCCAATCCGAAGCCGGGATCAGAGCCGAACCTGGTGGATTCAGAGATGGACTCATCGCACATTTCTTTGTGTGGCCGTGATTGTCGCCGCCTGCCTGTCTGGTGCACTTGCATATGCTCTTTATGATTCCTCTTCTTACAAGTCTGACTCCATTTTTCTTGTTTGCTTTCTTATTGCAAGCAATGCGCTAGCTGGGGCAGCAGCTGTCTTTCTGTGGCTCATTGCCCCAACGCAACACCTGCTTCTGGCAGCACGCTTTTTGATGCTCAACTGGCTTGGAGGATTATGCTCCCTGTTTCTACTAGGCTTCAGGCCGCTTGTCTTGGTTTTTGAATTTCTGGGGCTGCAATATCTCGCCCAAGATCGTTTGAAGAGTATTTGGCCAGCTTTGAACTCCCCACGATGGGGAGCATGCCTTGGGCGAGCCTTTTGGCTTGAATTTGCACTCCTGTCATTTCTTCTTTATCTGACGCTGATGATTTTGGTGGTGCCGAGGGTTAATTTCGATTTGATCCCTGTGGTAGCATTTACTGCACAACTCCTTGCTGCGCTTGTGTTCGTGATGTGGGTCCTTGGCGTTGCCACCACGTTGTGCCGCGTAGTCTTGATGCTTCGTCGAGCCGTGCAGATGGCTCGAAAAGAAGAGAATTCCGCTGCTGTGCAACGCCTTATTGCTTGTAGGAGACGGAGCTTTTGGCAAGGAATTGGCTTCCTTGCCAGTTTGGCAACAACCTTTAGTCTCTTTAAGGTTACTGACAGTGAGGTTTTCGAGACTCCTCTTGATGATCCTGGACATTATTGGGGCTTGCACATCCCCAGCTTCTCTTTTGCCGTCGCTCAGTGTATCAACAGCGTGGTGAACGTGGCCGGGGTTATCCTCTTGTCAAAAGCATATAGACTTTTTAGACTGCCTGGATCTGCAAGGCCCCCCGCCCTCTCATGGACTCCATCCAGATTTGGCTGCCAAGTGTGTCCCCGCTCTCACTTACGCCATGACAGTGACATTGACACTGGCATGACAAAGGGGTCAGATTGGGAAGCAAAGACTGAAGAACTGGCCAGCCGTGGGATCTCTTTGTCAGACCTATTGGAATTTTACAGCAATTTGGGCGTCAGCATTATGCCGTCCTTCCAGCCAGATGTTCACACCACCAACGATGTGGTTAGACTTGGAATCATTCCACGAACTTCTTCCGCTTGTGGCTCCTATGCTGAGTTCGTGAACGATGGCAAGAAGGTGATCCCGAAGAAAATGGTCACGCACAACTGGCAAAATCTCTTCCGCGACCTGCTAGCTAGCGTCATTGCTGATGCGCTCTGGGAGAACACAACTTCGAGCTGATTGCGAAATTGTTATCCGGCAAGGAAGGGGTTGAGGTTGTGGAGCAAATTCTCCAGGTTCAAGGATGTCTTCAGGAAACCTATTGGATCTGTGCGTTTTCAGTCAATCAGCACGCTTCAATTTGTGGAGGAAACCCCAACGGAGACGTCGATCCAGTCACAAAAATCCCACATCCCATATGCACTTGCAATGCTCCAAAGTTCTTCAATAAGGACCCACCATTGAATGAGCATGGTGATAGCATCAAGTGTGAGATGAACAAATTTGATGACATGATGGCATTTCTGGCACTAAAAGATCCAATTTTTACAGAGGTCATTGCTGTGGATGCCAACCTGGACCTATTTGGGCGTGCCTGGTGTGTGGCGGAATTGTTTGAAGCTCATCGCATGGGCATGGCGCAGAACCTGATGCTCAGGAACACTGCTACCTTGATGACAAGGCAAAGCACCTTGCAAGACATCAGGGTGGAAGATATGAAAGCCAGTCGTCCTGAAGATGTGCAACAAATTCTAGAAAAGATCCCAGACAAGAAGGCATTCAATGAGAAGCTGCAAGAATTGATTTTCGATGGGCAAGTAGGGCTATTGGCTGCTCGCAAGAAGGCAGACGTGCTAGAACAAATGGAAGACCTCTCTTATGTGTTGAAATGGGCAAGGCTTTCGGAGAGCGCAGACGACGGAGCACTCATTTGGCGCAGATGGATCTGCAGCTCAAGCTGACCGACGCCGGGACAACCTCAAGAGCAGGTTGCCGCTCGCCCCGAAGAGGGCACATGAAAACGCAGGTTTGGCTGCTTTCCATGATTGTCATGATTTCAAGTCATTCTTAATTTGTGTATGTGTGTGTTTCTGTCCGCGAAATGGCATCAGTTTGTCTCGAATTGTGGGTGCTGTAAGCTGTGCATGGCATGGCGATTCCGTGGCTTGAGGCAAATGTTCATGCCAGGAACTCGCATCATCAAGCAATGCCCTTGTGGAATGTTTTTTTTGCTTCTCCATTTCTTTGACAGAAGTTTCTTGAAAGATAGACAAAGTCAACTTGTCATGTTGTGATTGTGGGCATTCGATTTCAATGTGGTCCAGCATGTTGCCAAGGCTCGAGATGCAAAATTATGCCGGAAACCAAGTGATGTGACTGGTGGGATGTACAATTTGAGGTATGAAAAGCAGCTGGATATGACCGGCAGTTCCGGATCATGGGATAGTTGATGATAGTTGTGAATGTTGTCGCATTGTGCTTTGTTTGAACCTTGATTGGACTGTCGATGTTGGCAGATGGACTGAGCCCAGGTGCAGCTTTACATTCTTCGGCGCATGGCAACGCTGAGTCGCTGAGGTATCATTGGGAGTGGCACATACATCACATGGAACGTTCGGGGATGGACATTAGATGACATGAGTGTGTTTCATGATGTTTCATGTTTATTTGGATCATTTTCGAACATACCAGATCTGAATTCCGCTGCTGACCGAGACAGGTGCATTGCTTTGGGTGGGGCTCAAAACTCTTGGTGTCAAACAACCACATGGACGTTTGAGGTTCCAAGATGAACATACGTGGTGACCTGGTGTCCACTGGACCCACCCGGAATTGATCTTTGTGGCCAGTACTTCAAGTTGAATGATTTGGTAATTATTCAAAAGGTCAGCTACGGTGGCATTTTTGGCGGTTTTGATGTTCCCACAGTTCCCACATCTCCACTTCCACCCGAAACTCGAGGGATCTCGGGTGGTCTTGGCGGGGTGGTTCCAGGTGCCGCGTCACATCGGAATGATGCTGGGACACGACGCTGGACTTCGAAGGCGGCTTGGCTCCAATTGAAGTTCCAAAACGAACCGGAAAATCATGAGGTTGCAGCAAGGAGAAATGCAGTGATCAATGGATGAATCCGTGGTTCGATGATGTTTGATGGATGATGCTGGATGATGTCGGATCCAGGGATGGATTGATGCCTGACTGAATAAATGAATTGAATGAGTGGATGGATCATGGATGGATCGGTGGATGCTCATTGCTTGGTTCAAGTCTTGACGTGGTACGAGATGTTTCGGCCATGCTCTGACAGCTGAGGTTGTCCACAGACGACTTGATGGCTGCCTTCACGCTTTAATCCACGCTGGGCGCAACAGGCTCGAGTTGCGGCACGGTCCGATCTCGATTCTCTGTTGGATAAGATGGGCGTGGTTCAAAATTCATTTGATCTGCAACATGGACGGGTGAAATATGGTGAAAGGAAAAAAACTGGTTTATGATTAGCTTCACGAGACATTTCAAGACCACACAAACAGCCCAAAGTGAGCAATTTGGACGAAGTTCGATCAGGTCGATTGCTACCTGGAATCCTTGTCGCAGCTGATGCAAAGCCGGTGAAGTGAAGAAAGCCGGAGTCTGATGGTGGTTGATCGCGGGATGGTATGATATCATGCATTATGTTTTTATCACATACGACGTACCATGACGTACCAGTCTGATGTTTGGTTGCACTGAATTTTATCGGATTCTTTGCCGAATTATCCTGACGTTTAAGTGGAGAGCGCTGAGAACTTGGAAGTAGCATCAGTCGCCACCATGAGATTCTTTGCTTTTGCGGCTTTGGCACGGTGGCTGGCACTTCCCCACATCACACTTGGATCCCATCCAGACAGATGCCCATGCATAGCAAAGCATTCCTCCGAGTGGGCGGTGTCAAAACTGGACCGGATCATGTCATGAACAATTTGGGATTGGCAGCAACACCCACAACATAAGTGCTTCCTGTGCAGTTCATATTTACGAGAGCGATGCAGCAGCACAGCTTGAATGCAACCAATTCTCTGAATCACCTTGGTGCAAAACATCGTGGTGCTATGTCAACCCACAAAATTGCAGTGTGGACTGGGACTGGGGTGTGTTGGGCCCCTATTCTTATGCAACCTGTGGGAACCTGCGACAAGGGACTGCCGAGTTTTTCCAAAAGTCGCTGGCCGCATTTCAGCAGAATGATTCCCTCCGGGTCTTGCACCCGGAGAGCGGTTTGGTACGAGGCTACTTGGGAAACACCGAATGCCGCAGATACGATAAATATTCGCAAAACCGGAACTGCCAAGGTCGCGTAGCAGAGTTTTGGGAAAGGGCGCTAGATGAGCTCAACCATTCCCAAGTTAGAATTGACCATACAGTCATCAGAAGGGGTGAGGAGGGCATCGACCAATACTTTATTGACTACAACCTCACGAAGGCTTTTGAAGAGTACAAGGGAAGATTTCCGAAGGAATGGTCTGAAAGGCCTACTAGTACCACCAACTTTGATTTGTGTGCCTTCGCAACAGGAATGGGTTATGTGGACTTGTGCTCTGGGGCATTCGCCTTGACCCATCGGAGGCAAGCAATGACCTTCATGATCGAGTTGTACACCTCTCCAGTCTTCATGGTATCCAAAAGCAAGTGTAATTTCTTTGCGTCAGAAGACTGGAGATCTTGGAAGTTCTGGTTCTGGTTGATGTCTTCAGTCTCGGAGCTTGGGGTTTCTTCGTGGGAGTGGTATTCTTCTTCATTGTCGCCATGAAAGGCCTTGACAAATGCCTTGACTGCCTTGACAATCTTGACAGACAATCCGGAGAAGAGCCTGAAGAGCAGGGAGAGCCCGAAGAGCCACCCGAGGAGCCCGAAAAGCCCCAAGACAAATCGCAACGACGCATGGAGAAGCTTTTGCTGTTTTACACACGGACTCGCTGATGCCCTTCTTGGTGTGTTTGAGGCCTTTGTCAACAAATCAAAAACCAGCCACAGGAGGGACTCGAAAAAAACAAGCCGCTCTCGTCCATCCCACATGCTACGTTTGGGTTTGGGCTTCTTCGTTTTGCTGAGCACGGCAGTGTATGGTGCCGGCATCACCGCAAACATGATCCAAGCAAAAGAGGTGGAAGGAGAGGTTCCAAGCTTGGAGGAGGCAAAAAGCCGATCAAATCGTGTCAGTGTGTGCACTCATTCAGTTTTTGAAGAATCTTTGGAGCCCCACTGGAATGACAAAATCTTGGCAGTATATTTGGATACCTGGGAAGAGGTCTTGAAGAACTTGAATGATAAAAAATGTTCTGCTGCACTTTTGGAGGAAGAGGCTTGGAACACTTTTCGAAGCCGTGGCGAGCTTTGTGGCTTTTACAAAGAACCAACGGCAGAGTTTTACATGCCTACAGGAGTTGTCGTATCCAAGCGAGCTTATCGGACTCTCGAACCTTCAGATATGCCCCCTCTGAAACTGCATTCTTCTTTAACAAGTCACGGGTGCCCGGACATGCTTGCCCTTCAAACTCAGCAGATGCTCTTTGTGCCAACATCAACAAGGAGGGCGTGCCATGGTATACGCTTTTCAGCCTTTTCGTGGTGGCAGCCGGATGCGGGGCGTGTAGCTTGATTGGCATTGCTTACCAGCACATCGGAGGAGAAGACAAGGAGAATGAAGAGGAGAAGAAGAAGAAGACGAAGGATGAGGAAACGAGGATGGCAATGATGGAGATTCGGAGTCTTTTAGACCTGGAATTCGGCAAAATTTCCAAAGCCCTGCAATCCAACCCTCGACCCGATGCTGCAGGCTCCGCTGAACCACAGGTCGTGGAATCATCGAGGTCCACGGGCACTGGAGTCTCCACACCTCGCACGAACAGTTCTGCGCCAGAGGCACCAGCAATGCCCAACCGATTCCAAGGAAGTTCTTGAGCATTCACAGTGCTCAGCATGCTCAGCTGACTCCACACTTTTGAAATTTGTGAGTGAAGGTCAATCTTTGATCTTCAACGCTCACAGATGCATCTTCGACTCACAAGGGGTCAAAATTCACGGCCTAGCTATGCCTAGCAGAAGCAGACTGGGTGCCGAAGCTGAAAAGCTAACGCTCCACACGTACAGTTGCTGGCCGAAATTTAGTTTCGAGACCGATGTAATTCAAATTAAGATTGACGACCTGTCAACTAATTTGTGCCGTGCACAGAAAACGACCAAAGGAACGACTAGCAGGCCATCTTGCACCAGTCTGTGGCTTGTGACTGTACAGAGAACTACTGCGATAGAAAATCGTTTGTATGGTTGTTTGTGTGCAAGAGAGCATCTGCTTGCAAGAAGCATGGCTTTTACTTTTATTGTTGATGATACTGTAGTCATCTAGTACTTTTGGGTGCTGTTGCCTATTTTTATGGACATTTTGGTCTGCAAACTGTTCTTTCCTAAAAGGGTTCTCCGTGTCCAGATCATTACAGGCAAATGCACATATGCACACCAGCAAATACTCTGAAGAACCATGTCGCGTTGCCGAGACTCATTCCGATGGTTGCTGTTTCTTCTCCAAGAAGTGAAAGCTGGCTGAATCCCTTAATTGTTGCCAGCTCAGCTTCAACTCGGCATTTGGCCAAGGCTGAATTACTGGGCAAGCACTGAGCCAAGGCCTTTGCCGTTGATTGGCAGAATGGCCGACCTGCGCTCTTTGTTTTGTCCGCCGCCGTCCTAGACTCAGACCCGTTGCACGACACCGTTTCGGAGTCGAAATTTGGAAGTGAAAACACCAGTTCACCAATTCTATCCAATTCCATTTTCAGCTATTTTCAGAGTTTTCCCAGAGTTTTCCGAGAATTTCTGGAAATCTGCAGTGTCTGAGAAGTTCGGAAGTTTGAAGTTCTCATGCCTTACAAGGTCCAAGGTCGCAGCAGCAAAGGCCTGGGAACGGGGCTGGATCACGAATGGAAAGTGATTGGTTAGTTCAGTGATAAAATGGTTGGATCATGTTAGATATGATGGTAAGATATGAATAGATATGATAGTAAGGATGGTTATCCCATGTTATCCCATTTATAGATTGGGTATAGTTGTAAAATAAAAATCGTCTCCAAAATTGCTGGGATAACCTCAATTGTGTCACGTAAGATGATCCTGCAGGAGTTGAATTTGGGACAGGATCTTGCTGATGTGACAACTTGTGACATCTTGTGACAACTTGTGACAACTGAGAGGAACTTTAGATTCACATAGATTCACCTTCGCTCGGGGCGAGAAAGTGCTATGAATTGAAGAAACCTTTGGAGTCTATAACTAGGCTCCTGAGACGAACACCTACGCTCTTCAGACTGAAGTTTACACGAGCTGGCACTCCAAGACAAATCATTCAAAAGAGCGGATCACACACACAAGGTGTGTGATACTGTGATATACTGTGTGTGTGTGTAGAATTTTGGCCCAACAGAGTTATGAGCCCAACAGCACAGAGAATATAGGGTTTCATAGAAAAAATAAAAAACAAAAACAAAACAAGAAACAAACAAAAAAAACAAAGCACCAGCAAAACTGAGGAAAATCGAGTTCTTTTCTAAAATCAACTTTCTCTGTTGAAGCCGGGGTCTGAACAGAGCATCACTCTGGCTCTCACCCGCTGTCAGCTCTTCAGGGTGGCCGTGTGCCATGTCGTCGGCTGGGCCTGTTCTGCTTGGGCGTGTCAGGTGTGCACTGGACGGACCAGTGAAAGGTGCTGCAGGCGATGTGGACGTGACGGACGTGCCTGGATCACCATCAGAACTTGATTCGCCAATCCGAAGCCGGGATCAGAGCCAAACCTGGTGGAGTCAGAGATGGACTCATCCCACATTTCTTTGTGTGGCCGTGATTGTCGCCGCCTGCCTGTCTGGTGCACTTGCATATGCTCTTTATGATTCCTCTTCTTACAAGTCTGACTCCATTTTTCTTGTTTGCTGTCTTATTGCGAGCAATGCGCTAGCTGGGGCAGCAGCTGTCTTGCTGTGGCTCATTGCCCCAACGCAACACCTGCTTCTGGCAGCACGCTTTTTGATGCTCAACTGGCTTGGAGGATTATGCTCCCTGTTTCGACTATGGTTTAGGGGAATTGTCTTGGTTTGTGAACTTCTGGGGCTGCAATATCTCGCCCAAGATCGTTTGAAGAGTATTTGGCCAGCTTTGAACTCCCCACGATGGGGAGCATGCCTTGGGCGAGCCTTTTGGCTTGAATTTGCGATCCTGTCATTTGGTAAGGTGACGCCGGTGATTCTGGCGGTGTTGGATGTTAATGGAGCTTTGATCGTTAGGGTAGTTGCAGCATTCCTTGCTGCGCTTGTGTTCGTGATGTGGGTCCTTGGCGTTACCACCACGTTGTGCCGCGTAGTCTTGATGCTTCGTCGAACCTTGCAGATGGCTCGAAAGGAAGAGAATTCCACTGCTGTGCAACGTCTTCTTGCTTGTAGGAGACGGAGCTTTTGGCAAGGAATTGGCTTCCTTGCCAGTTTGGCAACAACCTTTAGTCTCTTTAAGGTTGCTGTCAGTGAGGCTTTAGAGACTCCTCTTGATGATCCTGGATTTTATTATGGGGGCTTGCACATCCCCAGCTTCTCTTTTGCTGTAGCTCAGTGTATCAACAGCGTGGTGAACGTGGCCGGGGTTATCCTCTTATCAAAAGCATATAGACTTTTTAGACTGCCTGGATCTGCAAGGCCCCCCGCCCTCTCATGGACTCCATCCAGATTTGGCTGCCAAGTGTGTCCCTGCTCTCACTTGCGCCATGACAGTGACATTGACACTGGCATGATAAAGGGGTCAGATTGGGAAGCAAAGACTGAAGAACTGGCCAGCCGTGGGATCTCTTTGTCAGACCTATTGGAATTTTACAGCAATTTGGGCTTCGGCATTATGCCATCCTTCCAGCCAGATGTTCACACCACCAACGATGTGGTTAGACTTGGAATCATTCCACGAACTTCCTCCGCTTGTAGCTCCTATGCTGAGTTCGTGAACGATGGCAAGAAGGTGATCCCTAAGAAAATGGTCACGCACAACTGGCAAAATCTCTTCCGCGATTTGCTAGCTAGCGTCATTGCTGATGCTCTGGGAGAACACAACTTCGAGCTGATTGCGAAATTGTTATCCGACAAGGAAGGGGTTGAGGTTGTGGAGCAAATTCTCCAGGTTCAAGGACGTCTTCAGGAAACCTATTGGATCTGTGCGTTTTCAGTCAATCAGCACGCTTCAATTTGTGGAGGAAACCCCAACGGAGACGTCGATCCAGTCACAAAAATCCCACATCCCATATGCACTTGCAATGCTCCAAAGTTCTTCAATAAGGACCCACCATTGAATGAACATGGTGAGAGCATCAAGTGTGAGATGAACAAATTTGATGACATGATGGCATTTCTGGCACGAAAAGATCCAAATTTTACAGAGGTCATTGCTGTGGATGCCAACCTGGACCTATTTGGGCGTGCTTGGTGTGTGGCGGAATTGTTTGAAGCTTATCGCATGGGCATGGCGCAGAACCTGATGCTCAGGAACACTGCTACCTTGATGACGAGGCAACGCACCTTGCAAGACATCAGGGTGGAAGATATGAAAGCCAGTCGTCCTGAAGATGTGCAACAAATTCTAGAAAAGATCCCAGACAAGAAGGCATTCAATGAGAAGCTGCAAGAATTGATTTTCGATGGGCAAGTAGGGCTATTGGCTGCTCGCAAGAAGGCAGACGTGCTAGAACAAATGGAAGACCTCTCTTATGTGTTGAAATGGGCAAGGCTTTCGGAGAGCACAGACGGCGGAGCACTCATTTGGCGCAGATGGATCTGCAGCTCAAGCTGACCGACGCAGGGACAACCTCAAGAGCAGGTTGCCCCTCGCCCCGAAGAGGGCACATGAAAACGCAGGTTTGGCTGCTTTCCATGATTGTCGTGATTTCAAGTCATTCTTAATGTGTGTTTGTCTCGAATTGTGGGTGCTGTGAGCTGTGCATGGCCTCGCGATCCCTTTGCTTGAGGCAAATTCCTGTCCATGTTTAGAGCTGCCAGCGTGAAGAACCTGGTTTGCATTTCAATTTGCAAGTAGTTTAGCTGCCGGGCTCCTCCTAACGAAGGACCTGGCTTGCATTTTTACAATCTGTAATGTAATTTTTTGGGTCACAAGCAGCCAATTTTTTTGACCTCTTTGACCATTTAGCAAGCGATGACACCAGATGAAAGGCAGCTTTTCCGTGCTCACTGTGTCGCAGCTTGAGCGCATCTGGGAATCTCTCTACCAAACATGCTTGTACATCACTTGAGATTGGTTCTTAACAACACAACATCTTCAGACATGTTTTTGTCAGCCCCATATCACGCATGGAGGCTGAAGGCTTCCGTCACCTTCTTGTCCAGCTTTGAGCCCCAGGAAAACCATTCTGCCCAACACAAGGGTTCCCTCGGTGTGGGCGTTGACTTCTTAGTTTTGCAATAAGAGCTGCAGCACAAAGGAGATGCTGGCAATATACGCGGCGCTCCAAAGAACATGTACAACATGTCCGTATATACACATGTTTACACCCTCGCGCAGACATCACATTGTCTATATGGGAAAACGACGCGGTCTGTGTGTGTGTAACATCTGAACAGATGTAAAACTTCTCATGGAATTTTACTCTATTTGCAGGGGGCATGCGGCCATCATGCAAACGCATGCCAACGAAGCTATGCATGATGGTGGAAGCCGGGGCTGATCACCCTGGTGTACCTGCATTGTTGTGATCACCTGTTGTTCAGGGTTTGTTTCCATTCCATTGTCCATGTCTGCCGATGGGACGAGGCTCAACCCAAGAACCTCAACCTCAATTTATTTATTTATTTCTTCACGGTTGCCACAATCTGTATTTTCGCCGAAACCATGGCACGGTTTAGCTGCATCAGAACCTTCCTCAGAGCAAGGACGTAGAAAACAATTTTGACACAATCTGTTTACATGATCGCCGACAACATCGTCGCCGACAGTTATTTATTGGCTAAGCTTCGCCGAGACATCGCCGATGCTATTTTTGCTGGTTTATTTATTCTTTTTGATGTCGATTCTGAATTCGATGACCATTCTGAAGTACTTCTATTATTCGTAGGATGCATCGTTAATTTCATTGTTTCGTATCCAATCTGCATGTTTCAGGATTCAGTTCCTGCCGGATCATATAATGATCCATTCTTGTCTAGTGTGATTCCTATGGTGACTCCGACATGGTGCCATAGGGCCAATTGAGGCAACCCTGTTTAGGGTGAATGTCGACAGACCTGAACTCTGAATTCACACATTTTAATTTGGTAATTCATTTAAGTAAAGTGGAACAGCCGGCCTTTCGGTTTTGCACCATTTTCGAGAATTCTCGCGGCTCCTGACGTCCCAGGGACCCCAGTGATCTGTTCTTTCAAGTGCAGCCGTACCGAACATCCACAAACCTTTCTTTTCTCGCAGCAATTTGTGCAATCACATTGCATCATTACACGACACAAAAACCAGGCAGGCACAGGACTTTCAGGTGTGGTCTTCTTTCTCTTGATGGTTGTCTGGTGAGGTTAAACATATTGTGCACCTTATTCGTTAGACTTTGGAAGCTGTTTATGCCCTTGTGGCTGACTGGAACACGGTCCCGGTGCAGGGAATAATTGCACGACTTCTAGGAATTTAGGGACTGAATCCTGGTCGTGAATTCTGTTGTGTGACTTTCCATTGTAGTTTCTCGACCTGAGCGATGTACCCGTGGACTACTCCTCCGACGTCTTGGCCTGCTCCACCGCAGCCGCCGACTGCTTCTTCGACGTGGCCACCATCAACGCCGCTTGCACATTTTTCGCCATTGCAGCCTACATGGTCTTCTTCGCCCTCACTCATGACGCCTGCTTCAACCACACCATCATTGTCGTTCTCTTCACTGGCTTCAGCCCCTCATGCAATACCAACTCCACATCTTATACCTACAACGACTACACCTTTGGTTCCTGACACCACTGTTGTGCACACCGCTCCACAGGCCTTTACTACTCCCACAGCACCAACTGTTCCAACTACATGGCATACTACTCCAGCTCCATCTCACGCATCGACCACACCACCTACACCTTTGCCGAGCTCACCGTACCCACCTCGTACCCTTCATTCTCCACCACTGGCAGCTACAGCTACAGCTCCCCCAGCCGAACCTCGACATCCTGCAGTCAAGGCCGCCCCGAAGCTTCGATCTGAGAAGAAACCTGACAAACTACGCCGTTCTACTCCAAAAGCTACACCGGCTACAGTTCCTGCCGCACCGCCGGAACCAACGACAGCATCTTCACCACCCATCTCACCGGAACTGGCAGCGCTGGGCACCACTACACAACACCTTGCCGAATCGGTTCGTCTTCTTCATGCTCAACAACAGATGATCCTTGACTCCCAACGCGCTCAGGAACAACGACAACAACTCCTCAACCAGAGCTTTCCCACAACCGGTCCTACCCTACCTTCACCATCGCCGACGCCGACACCACCTACGCCAATGCTTCCACCTGCACCCAAAGCCAGACCTATTGAACCTGAGGCTCCGACTTTCAACGCGGTTTCGACTCCGCCAGTTGCCATCCCACACCCACCAACATCGCCATCACGCCGACCACGATCCAGGACTCCAAGATCACGATCCCATCGACCATCTGCACACTCTCATTACCGACCACCTTCCCTTCACCGCACACCTCGTTCTCCTCTTCCTCGACATCGCTCTTCGACCAAACATGACAAAGGCCGCCGAACCCCTTCCCCTTACCGGCGACGATCACCACCCAGACGACGCTCACCTGCAGATCATCGACGTCACCGGTCTCCTCCACGACCTCGATCCAGAACTCCTCGTCGCTACTCGCGTGGCCGTGCAATCTTGCGACCTGCTCCACGACCGACCAATCCAAACTTCATTCCTACACCTGATGCTGATGACTCTTGGGGCGAATGGAACAACAGCCACTATTCTGCAGACCACCTGTTGGCTAGCAGAGGCCTCTTGGCACCTGACACATGGAAGTGCAAACGTGCACAAGTCAGCCTCAAAGCAACCATTGATGTCCCCATGTTAGGCACGATCATAGAGCAAAATGGCGATGGACTCCTGGAGGACTCACACATGCCAGTGGGATGGCCACTCCACATCGATGGCGCTGTCAGACAATGTTGCATTCACAGAGCTGCTAGTTTGCAAGAATTAGACGACATGCTCAAAGAATATGATATGAAACGAGATTCTGTTGAAATCAACCATGACGCGCCTCAATGGTCCCATCATGCAGTGTGGAACCGCAAGTATATGGAACCAAAACCTGGATATACACTGGAACAACTATGGGCTGATTCTGAACCTGCCGTAAATAAAAAACGACCACGTCCTATGACGTACAGGCAAATGACATTCAGCGTGCCGTTGCGGCCATTCGGCATTTTCCGCCCCCCATTCCTCCTGACAGCCCCTTCATACAAGCGTTAGGAACACCAGCTGCCCTGAAAGCCCCACCACAGACTGACACCCTTGCGCAAAGAGCGCTGGAAGAATGGGAACGCACTCTGTGTGAAAACAAGGCAGTAGCAATCCTTGCAGAGATACAAGCTGGACGACCAACAATCATCCAAAAGGATGGTGGGGAAATGCTTATTGCCATTGTTCTGGACAAGCCACTGGCGGAAGCAAAGAAATTAGTAGATGACCCTGCGGCATTTACCCGCGAGATGACGCGCATCCTGCGTGACAAGCATACTCACCCGCTCATCGCCCAAATGATGAAACCAACGGGGAGTAGTGAGCCACCCTCCGCCACTGCCGGAGCGAGTGGTGCCAGTAGCAGTGGAGACCTTCGCACTACACCACACGAGCAGTTCCAGTAAAACGCACCAAACGACACAGAGTACCCAATTTCCTTTTTATGCAATTAGCGTCCAACTTGAACTTGATTGAACGGCGCTGTCACCATGGGGTACTCATGGTTGATAACTGCCTGCCGCGTTTCCTTTTCTAGTTAACACGCTGGAGCCAGCATAGGATTGCCTGCACAAATTCTTGGTGACAGTGTGGCTGAGCGGCGTGGTCACCATGGGGTACTCATGGTTGATTACTGCCCGCTGCGACTAGGACGGGAGGCTGTGGAGGGCGGTTTACTAATCCGTTCTGGGTTGTTAGTTGTTTTTGTTTCGGGTTGTTGTTTCTTAATTCTTGCATGGTAGTGTAGTGCGATGTCAAAGTACATCTAGCCATGGTGCCTGTCGCCGTTTGACTTTCGATCAACCAAACTTTCGTCCGGCCAATGATCTTCACCACACCACCACATGCCCATTCTCGATGAAGGTTGCAATACGGTGCACACCAGTTGAATACCTGGAAGCCTTTGTCCACCTACAAACCTGTAGACAACTCTGTCCCTTGGAATGGAGCGACCGACTCCTATCAAAGATGCCGCCGTCCACCGCCTTGCGCAGTCAATCACTCAAATGACCCTCTGCCAGGTCACTACCATTGAAATCGATGATGCCACCAAGCTTCTAGAGAAGGCCCGACAGAAACTTCAAGGAATCCAAAACATCCCATCCCAGAGGGTGAATGACCTTGAGACGGCTATGCGCCAGCTCCGTCAAATTGGCTGTATCTTGGATAGCTGTACCATATCTGCCTGTTACGAAGTATCCCAGGCACAGAAAGCCTTGTTGCAGCTTCACCATACAGCCAAGGGAGCCAGTACCTCGTCCGAAGAGCTCAATGCACAGATATCGCCACGCACCGATGACGAGTACAATCTCCCATACCATGAAGACGAATTGCAAGAGCACTAACACAATGGTGCCCACCGGAACCAATTGATGCAGTATGATGATTGGAAAAGCAGTTCTGAGCGGACTCTGAGTGTGCCTTGAGTGCCTTAGCTTCTGCGTCTTTTCACCTTAGACCATGTTTCACTTTCATGTTTCACTGCGGTAGTTTGCTAGCTTTTCACCACTTTGTTGTGACCCGGCGTTGTCGGTGTTTGCTTCAAAGTGTCTGGGTGTTATTTTATGCCTTGATGGCTGCTCTTTGAGATCTCGGGGATCCTGGCTGGGGGGATCCCTGGTTTCCGCATTGAGCTTTGTTGCTTCTGCACCCTGTGAAGTGGCCCTTTGTGATTTTGCGGTTGTTTGTTTTGGTTGTTTTTGTATTTTAAGGGCCTGCGTTAACATGACACAGAAGTTGTCATTTGCATGCGCCGAGATGATACTAAGATATCACCTCTCGCCTCAACAGATCCTTTTCACCCATAACTGGGACCTGTCACGTCACTGCTGTGTGGTTTTTTGTTTTTTGTGTTTGTGTTTTGTGTGGGTTGTTTTTGTTTGGTTGTGTTTTTGGTTTGTTTTTGCTTTTGGTTCTTGTTGTGGGGGTTTTCTGTTTTCCTCTGGAACGTGACAGGTTAATAGGACTATGTATCGGTCCTCTACCAGTTTCTTTTGCGGCCCTACAGCTTGGCCCCTGCGTGAATTAATTAATTAATCTCATATGCAACATGCTTGAAACATGTTGAACGACCTGGCGAAAGCTATACGGCGTTGGACGGAAAAAAAATGCTGGCACAAAGATTGTGATAAACTGCACATTCCAAATGACCTGCAAATTCTGCGGCTTTACTTCAGGCGTGATACATCTTACCTGGCCATCTCTCTGGTATATGATTCAGAGCGGTCGAAGGACGCTGTGACTTTCAGGCCTAGATACAGGTCTCTGAACCAGTATTCCTTGAGCATCATAAAGGAAAGGTGAGGTGCCCTCACTTCCATTACGTGCGTGGCTGGCATTAGAAGAGTTACCATCCATGATGTTCCTCCTGCTGAGTTGGCTATTGTTTCTGCACGGAGCGTGCGGGCATAATCTTTCTTCAGCACCGAACGGTTCAAATTGTTCTTGTGGTCTGTTGCGGTGGTCATTACGAAAAGCCCATCGGCAAACCCGGCATTGTTGGGGAAGGGGGTGAGTACCTCTGACACAAGAGTCTCCAGGTCTGTCGCTACCAGCCCGTTAATCCTAGCATTAGTATCCCAAAGCACGAATTGGAACCCTGGTGGCCGATTTGGAAGTCCTCCCGAGGCAAAACTTCCCAGTTCCCACATGTCGTTGATCTGTCTGCAGAGATCAGGATATCTAACTGCCACCACGGCGTGGTATGTTACTGGACTAACTCTCGAGCTGGATGGGAGCATCAACCCCCAGGCATGGATGTCACTCACTCCGGCGGTCTGAGAATTTAAAACTGCTTGTATGTCGCCAGCCATGGGTAGGAGGGTAGCGGCATGCTGCAAGATCCAGGCAAGGCGCACAAGGGACCGTGGAAAGTTTACAGTTGTGCCTGCCAGTGTTCTGCGTCCACAAATGTGGAGGGTTGTCTTTGGGCATGTGGCTGGGCGGCTTCAAATTGTGTGTTCAGGCCCACTTTTCACTGCTTACGCAATTGTAAGGACCGAGCCTAGTGCGAATCGGCCAAACCGGAGGAAAAAAAAAAAGTGTGTTCAGGCCTGGAAGGACTGTGTTGGCTGCTTTAAGGTCTTCTAGAGCTTGTGGCGAAAGTTGGCTTGTCCAGAGCTGTCCTAACGTGTGCTGGCCTCGGCGGAGGATTTGGCTGAGGGTAGTTAGGCCTTCATTGGATGAGCCGTCCAACAATCGGATCATTGCATCGGCTAAATTGGCCGGCATATAATAATTCCGGTCACTTCGTAGCCCATGTTTCTTAGACAAGAGGAGCTGCCGGGATCGTTTCGCATTACGGGCTGCACGATCGATGCCTCCTGGCGTTTGCTCTGAATCACCCGTCCACAGGACTAGGGGTTGCTGCCTCAGCAGGCTGATGACTGCAATTTCCCGGTCCGTGCCAAATTGTTGTCCTTCATCAATGACCATGAGGGAGAGCTCTTGCATAAAGCCTCCTAACGTGGACCATTGCATGGTGAGATCCTGGGCTACCGTACCTCCTGTAGCTAACACTAGCTGGCACTTGTTCAGCATTTGCCCTCTTTCTCTGGGATGAATGTCGAATTTTGTATGGGAGTAACTGCTCTTGTTGCGTTCTTGGTCCCCCACCAACCTACCTATGCGCCCAAACACCCCCGACGGGGGGTCGAGCCACAGGAGCAGGTCAGCAAGGATCGAGTGCCTGAATTTTCCTTGCATATAAACAATATTTTGAGGCTGTCCGTGGTATCGATTTCAATTAATGCAAGGATGAGGACTGCCATCGATTTGGACTTACCTGCACCGAAGAGTCCTTGAATGCACAGATCCAGTCGATTGGTGAGTAACGCCATTGTTACTGCACAAAGCGTACCTAAGACATGCCCATCTAGTTCTGCTGCAAAAGAGAGTGCAGTTGTGCGGGTCCATTGATGGCGTTCACCTTCTACATGATGGGATCAGAACCAGGCGGAGCAGCTGCCCGCACAAATGTAGCAAGTGTGATCGTTTGTTGCCATCCATTCCTTCCACTGCTGTTTGAACGTTATAGATGCCTAATCCAAGGTGGTATCTGCAGGGGGGAGTCTGCGCGACAGCAGTCACTTCTCTGGTAGGCTTGGTGCATCCAAACATCCACATAGTGTGGAGGAAAAAGGTACCTGGGAGTGGGCCCCCGTTCCCCTGGACGGTAGCATCGATAGGTTCCAGGCTTTGGCCAAAGGCAACATACCAGTCTTGAAGGGCCAGGAATTGTTCTTGGGCGAAGAACTCGATAGCAGGCCCTGAGAGAAAAGCTACTTCTATGAATCTGGGGTTACACTGCCTGTGTATTCGGGCGGCAGGCAGTTCATCCTTGTTTTTGGTTGATTTTGGCGTGATGGCAAGGACTAACCCAAAAAGGATGTGCAGGTTTCTGACATCGCCCGCTGAAGCATCTGTGGTTCCTACCATTGCGACGAGTCTTCCCGTGCCTATGGGGCTAACTTTGTGATGGTGTGCATCACTGGCTAAGAGGCTGAAGACCTCGGTTTGACCTAGGCTCGGGTGTCGGAACGCGAAAGCATCCTGTCCTCCTTTAACTTTCCAGTGACCAAACTCACTGCCTTTGAAGAGAAATTCCAACGCAATTGGTTGCCATGGCTCACGTATTGGTCCAGCACTTTGCATTGTCAGCCCTGTCTCATTATAGCCTTCGTTGGGGCTAAGCATCGGCAGATAGTAATCCAACATGTAAACCGCAAGAGGCAAGTGTAGGGTGCCAAGGAAGTGTTGAACCATGGTTTTATACGTGAGCAATTTGGCCCTGGACGCAATGCTGACTGTTGCCAAAGAGGCCAAGTATTGGGTTGCATCTTGCTCCGTTTGTACCTGTGGGTTGTGGATGGCAATATGGCTGACTAATGCCTGTGTTGTAGTCTCTGGTGCCTCGCACATGATTGCTAACTCACGAAGGAGACGCTTAGCTGCCTGTGGGAGTTCAAAGCTACACCATGATATCAGTCGCAGGGGGGCTTGCGAGTAGACTTCAAAGGGAAGAACCCCTGGGGTACTTTCCAGTTGCGCCATATCCGGTCGTCCCTCTGGAAGGGTAACTCGCGTCCAATGTGGGTAGTTGTGCTGGGCAGTGCCTAGGTATGCTCGCCACCCTGTGATGTGCGTGATTGTGAACCCCTGTAGCTGAAGCAGTCTCAGATCTTGGTTGGACGGGTTCCAGACGCACAATCTGTCATCTGCATGGTGGATAAGGCGTACCTGTCGGTGATGGGACAGTCTATGCGTCGTGAGAAGCGACGGCTAAGCTGTCTCTCTGTGGGCCGTGGCAGCATCGCGGCAGAAGTCACCCCCAGAACTCGAGCTTGATCTGCAAATGCCCCGGGAGAGTAAAGAGTCCTGTTGTTCCTTGGTACGGCAAGCAACTTTCATCTTGACATGGTTTTCTTGTAGTCCAAAATATCTGGACCACATGTCCCATTCATGTAAGATTTGTGGGATAGATGCCGGCATGCAACAAAGTTCCTGTCATCCAGATATATTGTTTGTTTGAAACTGTAGCTCCAAATTGATGTTGCATTTGGCAGGCCATTGGGCACAGTCTCCTTGTAGCAGACTGCTGCCGGTTCCAGCTGGTGATATTGATGTGCTGCTGCCATATTGCAACGATCGATATTGGTCACACCACACGTGTCTCAGCATGTCAGCAAGCGATGTTGGAAGGCCCGCTGAATTCATAGCCCGGATGGAGAAGTCCAAGCTAACCAAAGGCAATTTGAGGTGTGTATGGGCATGGTCAAGTAACGCAATTCCAGTAAACACGTCCTTTTGCTTCAGACCTCCATGACAGGCTTCAGGAAGGTACTGTATTGGTTCGCCCATTGCTGTGTGGATGCATTTCTGGCAATGGTGGAGGTGAGCACCCTCCACAAGTCACTGAACACACTGATAGGCCTCAAGTCCTCAGGTCTTTCAACTCCAGGTTTAGGCACTTGTACCTGTCTACAATGCTTCCAAAGTGTGGAAATTGGTTACGACCAATCCAACGATGCACCAAAGCAGCGTAAATATTCCACGCTGCAACTGGCCAACTAGCTGGTTCATCACCGGTCCAACCGCAGGGGCCGGGTGAGGATCTTTTAAGTCGTTGAGCTTCTTGAAAAAGTTTTTCTCCCGTCAGCTCTCAAGATCCTGATCTTCATGCGCAACTGGGGTATTCCAGTTTTCCCATTGTCTGATGGCTTCATCAATGTCTGGCAATCTGCGGTTCCATACCTGTTCCCAGTGTTTTTGAACCTCTCCAATAGCTTCTTGGGGATCACGTGTGTATTAGACTGTGCTCGAAGTCCTCAACGCCACCAATTCCAACAAGCTCGGCACACAAATTGATTACGCGACTTCGAAAACATAGCAATGCAGCCAATGTCATGGCGTTGTTGTTTGTATTTCATATTCAACTCCTTGAGTCGTAGTTGCGGTTTCTCCATGTGATGCTGGCCCCCTCCATTCATGTGGACCGCAATGGGCGCACCAGCTTTCCTCAGGAGTACGGTCATATTGCTCGGGCAGGAGCATAGGCGCAGCTCTTCAGATGAGTGCGGACGCTCAATCTTCTAGCTCCTGGTGGTTGTTGTAGGCCCTTGTCACACCAGGCACATTGCCAGTCAAATTCGAATTGAGGCGCAGGCTGGGTGATGGGCGGCACTGCTGTGTAGATATTCCGGATGGTGTAAAATCTCTTCCGGCACATCTTTGGGTGCTGTTGTCGTCGGTGTGCATCCCGAAGTGAAGAGAGATGCCTAATGCTCTTGCCAACAATGGTTTTTTTGTGGACGGCGCCAATTGGCTTTCGCCTGGTCACCACACTTTGAGGCTTACCTGCGGACCAGCGGGGAATCGAACCGCCACCGGTAGTCTGTCCGCGACGTCAAGAACGTCGCCCTACCAACTACTCCACAGGGACGCCTATGCTCTTGCCAACAATGGTGCGTTTGCACGCGTCACAAACCCATTGGTAACTATCATTGGAGGGGTTTCAGGACGTGATGGTGAGGGTTCACGTTCTCTCTTGCTACCCGTTGATCTCAACGTTGTAGGTGGAGATTTGTAACCTGAAGTGCGATCACTTGCAAAGCCACTGAGTCGGATTGATGGTGTGTGGCACCAGATCCAAAATCGGAGAGAACTGGTGTGGCACAAGATTTTGCGCCAGCTCTGTATTCTCTGTCTTTGACCCGGAGCCTAGAAACCTTTTAATGCTACAGGTACCTATAGTGCCCGAGACATGCAAGCTCTAAATGCCACCTTTGCCAATCCAGGGCAATCGGCCTCCTTACCACCTGAGCAAGCCAAGGGAGAAGTTTCATTTGGCATGCTTTTGATCGTGATGCAGTGGTCATACCACTGCGTCCAATGGCAAATCGATTAGGTGGGCGTTTTTGTTTGGGCTCCGGCCCCGTTTTTTGTGGGTTTTGTTTTGTTTTCTGCTGTTGCTTCGCTGTTTCCGCTGGCGAAACGCAAGTCTGGCTGGGGGATTTGCGGGTCGTCGTTTTTGTTTTTTGTGGTTTTTGGTTTTGTTGCTTTAATCGATTTGCCGACTTCAAGGACCATTTGTCCTTGTTCAATGAAATTTCAGCTTACTCTCATGTAAGGACCGAGCCTTAGCGCGACATCGGCCACACTCGGGGAAAAAAAAAGAGCAAGCCAAGGGAGAGGCAACGGCACAATGGACATGCGGACAAGTGCCGCCACTTGCACCTATGGCAGAGGGAGTTGACAGGAAAGACCCGCAAATTGCCTATGCAAGAACACTGCTAACCGTTTTTCAAGAGGCAGTGAATCAAATGGCCACTGTTGTGAAGAACCTGGAACAAATCCAGACAGAAAGTGTGGCCGGAAGTGGTGCGAGCCCAACCAAGGAGCTGACACAGGAGCAATCACAGGACGAGAACCAAACTGCTGAAGCAGGAAAGCAACAGCAGGAATCACATCAGTGAACGCGTGCACTACGTCGGATGTACATGATCGTAGCGAAGACTGTCGACATGCATCAGTCTGACTGTGAATGAAAAAAGGCGCGCCTGTCCGATTGGGAGTTAGTGATTAGTCACAGGTAAGGTGCCGGAGGCCTCAGACATTGAGAACTGACCTGCTTGCCTTGCCATGTTACTCCTATACGCTCCCCATAAGGTACACACAGGCTGACGTCTTCCCCTGCTCTCCCCTCAATTTTTGGGTTTCCTCTAAAATTTTCCATCATCAAAGTCGGGGAACTGGCCCTGTGACTCCAGGGAGTTGAGGCCAAAGTGAGGTGCTCCAAAATCTTTGGATGCTTATTGGATTTTTTTTGTCAGCAAGCTGTCTACTTAGCTGGTTCTTGGAGGGTAAGAAAGCTGCCATTTAGCCTGGTGAGTGAGTCACTCGCAAGGCTGGGTTGCCAACACAAAGTGCTTGAATCGGCAATGAAGGTTTCCTAGAACGGGAGTACCCCCAAATCATCCAGTCATTAGACATTAGACCGTTTTAGGCTTCATGTTTATAGAAAAACCCGCATCGTTTTCTGCTTCAGGTGATTTGCAACTTGGAAATGTGTGGCTCATGTGCACATTCCGCAGCCCTTACATGGGCAAGGACAGGAATCATTTCCTTTGACGTGCATCATTCGAACTCTATTGAAAGTTGTTTCAGGGTCCGGAAACTAACAATCTAGGTGTCAAACTGTGATGTGTTGATAGATAAATAAAGTTTTTCATGTTACATTGGCAAGATCTTTTGGGACACTTTCAGGAATGAACATGGAATGTGAATGGTAACACGTTCTCATGCACTTGGGCATGGTGGGTGGGTAAAAAGGTACCCTCTCTTGTGCCATTTTGGCTCAAGAGAGGCCCCACCCCAAATGACAGAAACTCATATGGTATATGTATGCCGCAGCTGAGACAATTTCTGATTTCTTTTGTCATGGAAAATACACAGGTAAAACCGCCCTCTTATACATGATTATACATGGACGTCTCTTCAGTTGAGTTAAACTCATGAACTGTCAAAAAAGGCGCTAGTGTTGCTCGTGTCTTCCACCCAGCAATAGCGCATATTAACTTGCCGGGTTGGCTGCCCCTCTAGTTATTTTTTGTTGTTTACTTTTTTGTTTAGGGATTTTTCGTTTTTAAAGACGCACCCCAAAATTTTGATGGTTTATCATGGTTTATCATCATTTTCCCATGATAGGGTAATTGTTTGAGGAGTGCCATTTTCAGACATCCGTTTGAAGTATTTCTTTGCAACATCGCTGCTTAAATTCAAGAGCTTAGTAGTTTCCCTGAAGCTGCGTCATCAACCAGTGCACCGAAGTCTTGGCGTTTTTTTCCGAGAAACCAAGGGCCGTTCTCACCGCGCGTGACTGACTGCAAAACACGCCCAGCCCAGCAGTGTTGCAGTCGAGGTTTGACGACCTCTGAAGTTTTCATGCGGGCGGGAATGGGAGGAGTTCAACTTGCCAGAAGTCAACGCGTCTCCATCTAGACTAATCTACGTGAAGTGTTTGGCTGAAATTGAATTTTGAGGGCACAATTTTTTTTGGCAGCTATCCTCCAGAAATTTCACAGAGAACCCCAAACCATGTTTTTGTGGCTCCCATCAGGGCAAGAACTTCCAGTGAACTTCCTCCATCAGCTTCATTGGCCCTGAGTTCTCGGCAACTCCTCAATCAGCTGAGTGGCGAAAGGTGGCGGCTGCGGCCGCGCAGTTGGCAGTGAAATGGGGCAAGCTATCCCAGCAATTGGTAAATCGCCCATTTGGTGATGTTATACTTCACTTCAAAATGATTGTTGGTAGTGATTCCCCTCATGGTTTGAAATCAACCTTGGTGGTTTACTTATGGGGCTGCATCCCAAGTGGTTTCATTTGAGACTAGACTGGCACACCCCAAAAACAATAGGTTTATGGATCAGGCGTTGATCTTATGTTGGAAGTGACGAAGTTTCAGAATTTCTGTTGACCTGCTGGTCATCAGGGAATCTGCTCGTCGTGAAATCGATTAATCAATGAGTTTGGAAATTAGTGAATCAATGAAGAAAGGAAGCAATGCATCAATGAATGGGTGAATTAGTGAACCAATGAATGGATGAATCAATGAATCCATGAATCAATGAATCAAAAATGAGTGAGTAAATAATGAAGCGAAACAATGAATCAATGAAGCAATGAACCAGCGAAACAAAAAGTTAATCAAGGAATCAGTGAATCAATGAAGCAATTCAGCAATGGGTCAATGAATCAATGAAGCAACGAAGGAATAATTCACTGAATCAATGTATGAATGAATGAGTAAATGAATGAATGAATGCATGCATGGATGGATGGATGGGTGGATGGATGGATAGATGGGTGGATGGATGGATGGATGTGTAAAAATACAAGTGTACTATAGCAGATACAATTCATAGTGTTCATGGTCAACAATGCTCAGCACAATGTGTGCTGTATCCGTAGGCCTTGAGCCTCAGACAATTTGCCAGAGGAAAACAATACAGCGGTCGTGCACAAGAGAAGGACAATTGGACAAGAGGACAAACGTGAGACAACGGTGACACAATCCAACACCACAAGCACAGTGCCGGTGAAACTTTACATGGTAGCGGAGCGAGGATCCTGGCAACGACAATCCAGGTGAGCTCCAATACCACAACACTCAACAAACACACACACACACAACAGCAACAGAAGGAGACAAGCCTTGACCCCACAAGAGGTAGCTTGTGACAACTGCGGCAACAATGGCAGTAGCAGCACCGGCAGGAGGAGCATTACCTCCAGTACCAGGAGACAATCTGGCCAACATGAACAGATACAAACTCAAGCCCCCCTTCTACAATGGAGACTGCAGCACGTTTGAAGAATGGAAATACAAGTTCACAGCATACATGGGACTACAAGACAATGACTACACAGCACTACTACAGGCAGCAGAAGCAGCCAATGCAGAACTTACAGAGGCACAACTACGAGGAGCGGCAACAACAATAGAGGATGGCGAGAGACACGTCAGACTCAGCACAGACCTACGATACATTCTCATTAACACTATTGGGTTCGAAATGTGCAGACAACCGTGCATTCGATTCTCAATTCCCCTTGGTACAAGGTCAATAGGACACTTGACAAGACTACTCAAACCCAAGTTCGACAACAATAACTTCGAGAAGTCATTCTCCACATGGGAGTTTGAACTACAAAGATTCGAAAGGGACAATGGGCAACAACTCCCCGTTGCCGTGAAAATTGCAGTGCTTCTAAATGAAACAACTGGACCACTAAAACAACACTTACAACTACTCTCAGGACAAAACCGAACATACGCCAGAGTCAAGCAAACAATCATTGAGTACTACAGGTCAACCACAGCCTTTAGCAAACTGCAACAACTTGCCACACAATCATCCAGAGTGTCAACAAATTACGCTGGTGGACAAGCACCCATGGACATTGATGCAATACGCAAAGGAAAAGGAAAACACAACAACAAAGGAAAAGGAAAAAGCAAAGGAAAGCACAAAGGAAAAGGCTACGGAGGATTTAACGGCTACGGGTACAACTATCCCAAAGGAAAAGGGAAATATGGAGGAAAAGGATACAACAACTACAATCCGATTGGGTATGGCAACCCTTTTGGAAAAGGCAGCAAAGGTATCAAAGGAGAAAACAAAGGATACAATAAAGGAAAAGGAAAGAACAAAGGAAAACAAGTGACCGACACCTGCTACAGGTGTGGGCGAGCAGGACACTATGCCAAAGACTGCAGAGTAGCAATCCGCAACATTGGACAAGGAGAACGCAATGACAATGAAGACACAACAGCACAATGGTACACCGATTACTATGACAATGGCTGGTACCACATAGATTATACACAGCAGCAGCCTCAGCAGCAATACTATACACAGCAGCAGCCTCAGCAACAAGTGGCATTACCACCAATCCCACCAACGGCAGGCAACAACGGCAGTATGCCAACCCATGTAATTGCAATGATTGGCAATGGCAACAGCAACAACAACCAAATGACAACAACTGACACAACAAATATCATGATCGATAGTGGAGCAGCTACACACGTATGCCCACTATGGTTTGCAGACAATTACCCAATATACAGGTTCGACGAAGCACAACTTCCAAACCTGAGGACGGTCACCAATAAGACCATACAATGCTATGGCGTGAGATGGGTCTACATGCAATCAAGGGGACAACCAATTGTCATACCATTCTATGTGTGTGACATACATGACCCAATCCTGTCAGTGACAAGACTGGCAGAACAATGCTTTGACATTAGGTTCAACGATGCACCAACAATGAGCCACAACAAGGGATTCAACGTTCCCTTGGTACAACAACACAAACTCTACTACTTACCACAAGTGAGGAGGCAGTACAATGGTTGGCCTACCACCAGAGTATGGGTCACACCATGGCATGTGATCAGACAGTGGTCATGGCAGTCAGCTTTGACCCCCCACAATCTGACACACCACAATGCGGTGAAGAAGACAAGTAGCTTCCAACGTGGCTACTCGGTACAAGTCATTTAGGTGCACTCTCCTTACAACTATAGGCTGACTGAGTGGGAGCGCAGCAATCTGAGGACAATGGTCATTGACTACAATTCGGCGCAGAAATTCCAGGAATACAATTGGTCGTCAGGCTGGATATGGTTGTACGGACACACCATGCACGCCCAATCCATGCTGACAATTGGTGAGAGCTGTTGCCATCATACAATTTTTCAGATGGGATTGGAGCATCTGGGTCAATTCGGGCAAACCCAGCTCCCAGAATCCGTACAATTGGAACTATCCAAGTACAAGACCAACTGCAAGCTGGATACATATCACGTGGGCATTCCACGACGCCAGCAAAGAGGTCACATCGACCATTTCCAATACATCTTGGACAAGATGACACAGGCCACCATGCAGATGGAAGCAGAGGACAACTCAGATCGCAGCCCACCGGCAAAGCGCCGTCGTGACGACAAAAGTGCTGAGTCGGAGAACAAGGAGGGCAACAAAGATGGATCTGAGAAGTTGGACTAGGACAATGGTCCAAACAGGAACCATGGAGCAATGAAGTCTGGATCATCGACAATAAGGCACACGAACTGCACCACGATGCCGACAACAAGATGACTGGACAATGAGGCAGCTCCATATGTACAGACTTTGAAACAATTTGCACTGAACAATAGATCAAATACTCTCTGTTTCGAGTTAAAACAATGTGAATGGACAATGTTTATGGACAATCCTGTGCGACATGGCATCACAATGTTGCCAAGTCGAGGGACGGTGTAAAAATACAAGTGTACTATAGCAGATACAATTCATAGTGTTCATGGTCAACAATGCTCAGCACAATGTGTGCTGTATCCGTAGGCCTTGAGCCTCAGACAACTTGCCAGAGGAAAACAATACAGCGGTCGTGCACAAGAGAAGGACAATTGGACAAGAGGACAAACGTGAGACAACGGTGACACAATCCAACACCACAAGCACAGTGCCGGTGAAACTTTACAGGATGGATGGATGGATGGATGGATGGATTGATGGACGAGTGAGCTATTTCTTTGTTGAGCTACTTCTTCATTGAGCGACCTCTTCTTCTTCTGTCAGCTAATTCTTCTCTGAGCAGCGACCCGCTTCTGCCTTGAGCAGCCTTCCAGCTACACCTTCTGCAACCCAAGTAGAGTGTGTCTTGCAACCTCCAGTTGCAATCCCGCATAGCAGTAGCGTGGCAGCATCTGTACTCCTTGCCTGCGCGTTTTGTCGCAGCCGGTTGCAAGCCCGCATAGCAGGCGCATCGCGCCAAATCGATGCCATGTCGGACCTGCTCTGCTCTGCACGTCAATTTTTTTTCATCATTTTTTGAATAATCGAGCTCTCGCAACAGTCCCGTGCACGTTTGTCCGACCTCACCTTCCAAAAGTGCCCCGTGGACCCGTTTTGAGCTGCAAACCGAGCTCTCGCTACAGTCTTGTGTGCTTTTTGTTGACATCGAGGGCCGCAGCTGCGGAAACACAGACCCTATTCTTGCAACCCCAGGAGCCACGACACGCCTAAAAACACAGGGTTTAGCGCCTGAGAATGTCTTCACCCGGAAATTCACACGGTCCCGGACTCTTGCACTTCCCAACTACTTGATGATAGGGTTGACATAATGATGTGGTTGACATGATGGTGTGAATGCGAACCAAAACCATCGTCCGTAACTCGGACGTTTTATAAGTAAACGTAGTTTGAAATGTTGGTGACGAGAGTGACGGAGATGATGGTGTTGATGATGAATGATGACAATCTAAAAACTCTCGCCCGCCAAAAAAAACACAAACATCGCCGTTGCGCACAAATACGTTTGTGCAAAGACTTGTCTACGCAAAACAAATTTTTGCACAAATGCTTTTGCGCACAGAAACTTTTGCACAAACGCTTTTACGCACAGAAACTTATACATGCAGATGCTTTCACTCACAGAAAAATAAACCCAGAAACTTCACAGTTCTGCACACACACACACAGATGCCGCTTTTACATTCAGGCGCTTTTACACAATGATGCTAATAAACACAGGCACTGTTGTAGGAAACTTTTACACACAGAATACGTTTACTCACATGTATGACTTTTACACACACGCATTCTTGCACATCAAAAAAATCACACGCAAAACACGCAATATCTTTTTGACACGGAAAACTATTACACACAAAACCTGTGACGCACAAAATCTTTTACACACAGAACTCCGACACACAAGTACATTTACATTTGACACACAGGTGCCTTTAACCACAGGTACCTTTACACAGAAATAAATATTTACACACAGATGCTTTGTATACGCAGCTATTTCACACACAGCAACTTTTGCGCACAGAAACTTACGAGGCAAATTCAGCAAACAAAAAATCACAAATTTGCCGCAGTTGTTGATGATCGACACACGGTTCGTGCCGGACGGGTGCGTTTCGTAGGCATCGATCCGCAGCGCCCCACCGCCGAATAGAATAGAATGTTATTCAAAGACCCGATGCATGTAGGTGTTTTCACCTAGATCTATGCACATGCATCTTTACGCTTGCAAAAATACAGTTGTGTGTGTAGGTGTTTTCACATAGACCTAAAACACCTTCAAATTTACAGTTACAGATGTGTAGGCGTTGTTGCCTAGATCAATACACGTTCATCTATACATATCTGTACATTTGCATATAAGTAAAGTTGTAGATGTTGAGAGTTTTGCACATACATCTGGACACCTGTATCGATACATTTGCATATGTATATACAACGGCGTACATGTTGTTGATGATGATGACGGTGATGATGAAAAGGATGGTAGTGATCAGTGATGATAGTGATGAAAAAGGCGACGAAGGAGATGATTATTGACAACTATTCTCGGGAAGAAACCTTTCCAGGAACTTTCAGGAACAGAGAAAAAAATGGTGATGGATTTTCTTTCCAAATAATTTGATGGCTATGAATTGGGGTATTCCACATGTTTGAGACAACCCATATGAAGGACAAAGGAAGAAAACACTGAACGCATTAATCAAATCATGATTGGTATTGCACTTCTGTTTTGGTGTTCAGTGGAGCCCACAGCATTGAACCGCTGGCCATTCTTTTGGTTCCAAAATTTTGGTGTGTAGGGGCAGGCCCAAATTTTCGATTAGCTCAATGGTGTACAAAAGAATTTCAAGCCATGTCCCTTTTTTGTGGCAGCAACAAAGCTGAGTGCCTGGACTGGATGCGAAGTGAACCTTCGTGTGCGAGTGAGGGTGAACATCAGGAATGATTGATTCCGCTGACTCATGTTCCAAAAGTTTTGTTGTGCCGACTGCCGACTTTGCAGGGGTTGAACAGTTCTTCTAGTGCGGAGGGGGTGATCATTTGGGTGAACCTAGACGGACTAGAGAAAATGAAAGGCAGTGCAAAGTTATGCCACGTGTGTGACATATCCACAAGAACTCAACGGGTGGTTTTTCTTACCACTTCACCATGAATAATTTTCTGAATCCCAGGTTTGCTTCAACTTTGGACGAACAAAACCACAAAAATTGGGAGGCAATGCAGCTGCAACATCACCATGTTGTTTGACCAAGAAGTACCTCATGATAGACGTACGTTGGGGTCATTTTCTGGGTTCAGTATTTTTGCTATATGGAGTGATGCATTCCGATAGGGAAAACCATGGCCCATTTAGTTCGAACCTTTTACATGGATTTTATAGCTATTTTAAACTACCAACAGGTACAGGATATCCCAATTAGATTAGATCCCCATGTCAGTTGGTGTGAATCCGCATTAATTCCTATAATCATGCTGGGACAGTTACCACAGGGCCTGAGGGGAGTTGGGAGAATGCCTATATAATCCCAAATATTCCAATGTTTCAACATGTTAAAACGTTAAATCCGATTATTATCCCATTCTAAACCATTGATAGTGGTTGATTGGTTGGTTCATATCCCCTATATCATGACATATGACACCTATATATTCATCCCAATTCATCCCAGTTTTTGGTTGGTTCATATCCAATATGCCCTCCAGTAGTCAAATGTGGCTGGAAACTTGTCGTGTTTTTAGTGCGCTGAGAAAATCTCAGCTAGAAACCTCCATTTAGTTTGTGGATTTCCCAGCTAGCTATGCTTACCGGAGGGTATCCCATTTTCCAGCGGGACAAGAATCGACCCCTCCATGAGCCATGGTGACATGATCGGCCCAGGACAGCCCTGGCGCGCTACTCCCGGGAAGTGGCGCGCTGCCGTCAAGGTCCAGATGAGGCCCCGGCAGGGCGACCTGAAAATGATGGGAACACCATTAAAAAAACAAATCATGATGAGGTCAATCACCCATTTTCTGCGGAGATAGCAGCATAGGATGTGAGTGGATGAGAGGATGGGATGGTTTGTGTTTGCTTGATTTGGAGTTGCTGGATATGCTGATGTACTTCGTTTCTGGAACTTGGTTGCAGGTGCCCTACCCCTTCCCTCTGAGGCTTTCGAACCATCATCATCCACTAGCCGCATTTGTTGAAAACCGAACCAATTCAAAAAGAGGGCATCGGGTTTCCAGCCCAAAATATCAAAAAAGGCTGCCGTTCGTTGATGTTTGTTCCAAATTTGAACGCTTGTTTCTTGATGCTTTATCAAAAGTTTTTATGAGTCCAAACCTGCCCCTGTGGGGGTCTGAAATTGACCTGACCTAAAAAGGGGTCTGACATGGGTCAACGTGAAATCAATGATTTTTAATTATTAATTCCCCAACAGCAGAATGCTTTGGGGTCTCAGCCCACATAGCCTTCGGGGTGCTCCGGGGCACTGCTCGACCCTGCCGCCTCGTTTCGCCGGTTCCGGGAACCAGGGTTCCGAGAACCGGTTCCGGGAACCAGGGTTCGGGGCAAGGTTCCGGGAACCCAGGGTTCCGGGAACCAGGGTTCGGGGCAAGGTTCCAGGAACCCAAGGTTCCGCAAACCAGACTTTCAAGCAAGGTTCTGGGAACAATGGGTTCTGGCTACCTTTTGGGTTCCGGGACGTCAAGGTTCCGGGAAGGTTCCGGGCACACTTGGCTTTCGACAAGGTTCCGGGAACCTTACCATGGTTTCGAGCAGCCAGAGCCTGGATTGTGCCAAAGTTCTGGAATCACCGGAACACCAATTTTGAGACATCCTGCAAACCCAGAGTTTGGGGAACCAGGATTCTGGCAAGGTTCCAGCAACACTGGGTTCCGACAAGGTTCCGAGAACCACCACAGATGCGGACCCACAGTTTGGATATACTTCCTGGATTATGCCACAGGTTCCGGACAGGGACAAGGTCAGAGTTCTGGCAAGGTTCCGAGGTTCCGGAAACAACCCAGGGGTCGGATATACGCCGTGGGATGTACCAAGGTTCATGCTACGGACAGGGTCCCAGAAAACCAATTTGCAAGGAAACCAAGGTTCCAGGACCAAAAGGGCCCGGTCAACGAGCAATCGCTGACCCAGGGTTCCAATATACGCTGTGGGTTGCGCCAAGGTTCCGGAAACGAGGGTTCCAGGAAGACAAGGTTCCAGGGACACAAGGTTCCAGGAACACAAGGGATTCCGGAAATCCCCCAGCCAATCTTGGGTGCTTTGTGGCCCCTCACTGAATTCCGAATTCATGTTCGTTTGCTCAGTGGGCGCACAGCGTCGGTCGACTGACCTGTTCTGATGTTGCTGTAAAATCTTCTGTTTGAACTGTTCCGATGTCGCATCTACCAAAGCACATGCCACATCAAGCAATTAAGTTCGATGCCTTGGAACACCTAAATATTGGCAGCAAACCTGTGTGAGGCTTCTCGAAGCCAGGTAGATGATTTTTTGAAGCTAAGTGACCAAACAGCAACACACAATGAAACTTCAGACACAGTTGTGACACAACAACCAAGTATTGACATGAAACTAATTCTGGAATCATGATGGACAATTTGGCCAAAACCAACTGTTTCACCAATCACTTGCGCAAACTGACCGATGTTGTCCAAGCACGACAAGATAATCCCAAACCACACACACACACAATTTTGTAAACACTTAATGACACACCGTGGTCTGCAAATACTGCCATTCGTTTGTAACCAAATGTATGTAAATTCAACTATGCGCGCTTTCTTAAAGAACATGTCTCATCCTGCCTTTGGTCCAAAAGGGGAGGGGGCAAGGCGGGCAAAAAATCGCCGAAGAGACTTAGGCTATGGAATCCTGTTCCTGCCATCATTAATCCGTCTTGGGTTGCAAAGTTGGACCACTGTTTGAAACCAACCGCTGCCGGTTCCGGGAACCAGGGTTCCGGGCAAGGTTCCGGAACTCAGGGTTCCGGGAACCAGGGTTCGGGGCAAGGTTCCAGGTTCCGCAAACCAGACTTTCAAGCAAGGTTCTGGGAACAATGGGTTCTGGCTACCTTTTGGGTTCCGGGACGTCAAGGTTCCGGGATCCCCAGGTTCTCGGCGCCAGGAAGGTTCCGGGCACACTTGGCTTTCGACAAGGTTCCGGGAACCTTACCATGGTTTCGAGCGGTTCTGGAATCACCGGAACACCAATTTTGAAACATCCTGGAAACCCAGAGTTTGGGGAACGAGGGTTCCGGCAAGGTTCCAGCAACACTGGGTTCCGACAAGGTTCCGAGAACCACCGCGGATGCGGACCCACAGTTTGGATATACTTCCTGGATTATGCCACAGGTTCCGGACAGGGACAAGGTTGCGGAACAATTTTCAAGAAGCCCAGCCCAGGTTCCAGAGAACCAGGGTTCTGGCAAGGTTCCGAGGTTCCGGAAACAACCCAGGGGTCGGATATACGCCGTGGGTTGTACCAAGGTTCATGCTACGGACAGGGTCCCAGAAAACCAATTTTCAAGGAAACCAAGGTTCCAGGACCATATAGGCCCTGTCAACGAGCAATCGCTGACAGGGGGGGGCACAGCGTGACAATAAATCAGCGCGTCTCGGTTCCGCAAACCCAGGGTTCCAATATACGCTGTGGGTTGTGCCAAGGTTCCGGAAACGAGGGTTCCAGGAAGACAAGGTTCCAGGAACACAAGGGATTCCGGAAATCCCCCAGCCAATCTTGGGTGCTTTGTGGCGGGTTCCGCACATGCCGATTCATGTTCGTTTGCTCAGTGGGCGCACAGCGTCGGTCGACTGACCTGTTCTGATGTTGCTGTAAAATCTTCTGTTTGAACTGTTCCGATGTCGCATCTACCAAAGCACATGCCACATCAAGCAATTAAGTTCGATGCCTTGGAACACCTAAATATTGGCAGCAAACCTGTGTGAGGCTTCTCGAAGCCAGGTAGATGATTTTTTTAAAGCTAAGTGACCAAACAGCAACACACAATGAAACTTCAGACACAGTTGTGACACAACAACCAAGTATTGACATGAAACTAATTCTGGAATCATGATGGACAATTTGGCCAAAACCAACTGTTTCACCAATCACTTGCGCAAACTGACCGACGTTGTCCAAGCACGACAAGATAATCCCAAACCAACACACACACACAATTTTGTAAACACTTAATGACACACCGTGGTCTGCAAATACTGCCATTCGTTTGTAACCAAATGTATGTAAATTCAATTATGCGCGCTTTCTTAAAGAACATGTCTCATCTTGCCTTTGGTCCAAAAGGGGACGGGGCAGGGCGGGCAAAAAATCGCCGAAGAGACTTAGGCTATGGAATCCTGTTCCTGCCATCATTAATCCGTCTTGGGTTGCAAAGTTGGACCACTGTTTGAAACGAACCGCTGTTGGGGATCTACGTCGGCTTATTTTTTGGATTTTCCAAGTTAAGCGTCTAAAATTTGACTCAACCTGAAAAAGGCTCTGACATGGTTCACCCCCCTGTAAATTTGAAAACCAAAGGTCTAAATTGATTATTTCGTGTTAGGGTCTGCAATTGTTTTTTACGAGCCGATGTTAGAAAATTATATTATGTTGAGACCATGCTAGACCCCTAATTCTGTACGAGGGGGGTCTAGGGTGATCAACGTTTTGGTTCCCAAACCCTCAGGGAAGACAATTTCATAGCTAGGTTTTTGAAGTCGAAAATGAAATACCTACCCGACCCCTCTAGTAGTAGAGGGTA
>CAMXCT020001696.1:16631-36631 GCA_947184155.2 Cladocopium goreaui | reverse complement strand
CCCCCCTCTAGAAGCTATATATGACATTATATTTAAGTTTTCTTTTTTTTGGGGAGATCTTGCGAGATCTCTAGGGGGATCCCCAGAGGGGATTTCTGGAGATCTTCTCTCCGATTCCGCGTGATCCGATCCGTGGGGATTTCTAGGGATCTCTACAGATATCTGGGAGGCACATTAAGAAGAAAAAAGGAAAAGGAAAATGACCTTTGCCATTAGAAACAAAATAGTTTTTAAAGTTTTTGAAAAAACGGCAATGCATAAGGTTGTCCAATGATTACTTCCATGGATTATTTTGCCAATGTTCCTCAGCAGAATGGTGCCAGAGAAAGCCAGGACAACTCCTTTTACAATAGTTTAAACTAATAATACCCTTCAAAAAACACGTAATTTTCCATTATTTTATGTTGGGAAGAAGACTTTAGCACGAGCTTTGCCCTAACCCCGTTTTTGTAGCTAGGTCTGTGCTAGTGCAACTACAGGCTATCAGTATTTAGGCTAAGCATATTGTTTGATCAGGAATTTCAGAAATTGTGTTACCATGACAACCAATACAAAGTCTTTTATCTACCATTTTGCAATGACATCCTTAATGATAGTTATATGCAGTTCTAATAGTGTGATGATGTGTAATGTCCAGATATGTGTTATGCCTACATTGCTTGTATTTGACATTATTTCCAAGCTCTCTGCTTGTTTGCAATGTTGGTTTGTGAGAGAGACAGTTACAAGTTAATGCCACTGTCAATTTGACAAAGTGATTCCTGTTGACAAAAATAGCATGCATACAAGGATTTCTTCCAATGGTTCCTATCTTAAACTCTAAATTTATGGAATGGTCCTGCTATATGTTGGATTGAGGCTGATCTCTGCTACGTGCATGTGGGATTGACTTTACCTTGTTGTTTTTCTATGGTGATTGAACAAAATAGGCTTGCATATTTCATTTGCTTTGTTCCCCGTGAGAAGAGTCATTTGCTGCATGCCCCTCCATGGCTACTGTTAACTTGTGATATCATATTCACTTGATTACAGAAATTGATAGAGTCATTAAGATCGACGCTGCCATTGTCTTTCTTTTCATTTCAATCTTTTTGATGATCATTCTAATCAATTTGAATCACGTTGGTTTATATTGGATAGTTATTGTGAGGTGTTGATTTTCAACCCTTAATACTTACATCCTTTGCGAGTGCAGCTGCTTGTATTTTAAATGATGTTGTGAAGTCCAAACTTCAGTTGCGCATGTAAAAAGCCACCAATCTAATCAATACAGCTAAACAACAGCATTTGCAATTATTTATATAACGTGATGTCAAAAGGGGATCTGCCTTGGCAAAAATATTTTGTTTTGCTATTGTGCTAAGCATTAGGTCATTAGCTATTGTCAACACATAGACACAGACAACTATATGTATAGATACTGAGCTTGCTCCTTGCCATGTCTATTTCCAAGCAGCTGTGCAAAAACCATTGGAAGAACACTTTACAAACAAAGGATTTCGATCCTACCTCCAGTCCTACAATACTATTTGACAAACACTTTACTGAACTAGATGAAACAAGAACCAAATAAAGTATCCAATAGGAATGTAGCAGACATAAAGTAAACAACATAAACACAAAAATTCTTTTGAAAACAACATGCTATGAATATAAACCATTAAAAACACGCAAAAAACACGTAAAAATGGGGCCCTATTTTGTCACACTCTCTTGTTTTCTTGGTCTACTTGCTCATGCGTTCATTAAAAAAACATTCGGGTTCTTAGATAATTTCACCAGTTTCTTATCAACGAATCGTAGTTTCTCTTGCTTAATTTACCTCTTGGCACGCGCAAAAGCCTATGACTCCCGTGAAATTTGACAGCTATCCTTGCCACGCCGCTTTTGGTTCTTGAACAACGACACTTCGCAACCTGATTTGAGGCCATGGATGACATGGTTAGAGAGGGGGTGGGGTGGGGCAGCAAAGCACACCTGTTTGTTTATGAGATTTTGTTTTCTGGTGCTGGCGAAACAAAAGTAATTTTCCACAGAATCACTTTTAAAAGATGAAGACGCCAAGCAACATGTTGATTTCGCCGCAGTTTCCAGCACTTTGGCTGCTCGATAGCAATGTTTTGGTGTGACCACTTTTCCCTCATATCGTTTTTCTTGTCATCATCGTCAGCATGGTCACCAGCTCACCATCACCCTACCTAGCATTGCCAATCGCACTATCATCGACCCTCATCACCGGTGCCGATGCTATTACCTAACTTTAGCATTTCAAGTTATATTCATCATCTCAACCACCACAGATCACAGTTATGAAAATCCTCCCCTTTCTCCTTTTGGATCTCCAAGCAAATACCAGTTCCTTCCCCGTTCTCGGTGGCTGACTTCACCAGTCGGCTACTTGAGGTGAGTTCACTTACATCACCGATTTGAATTTGGTTGCAGGACCATCGGGGAATAGACAGGGTTTGTGATTTGTGATATGACTTAGGCCATTTTGATGGCCTTGCAGTTGACAATCCTTTGAGTTTCATGTTTGCGAAGTTGGCTGAAATTATGTTAGCTCAAATCGCAAGTGTGGAAATTGAACATTGCAAGACTCAAAGACAGAATGCGCGAAGGACCCACCTGATAAAGTGATCTGAAGCGGCTTCTTAAGTTCTTGAACCACCATAAGTGGTGGTTTGCAGCTTGCAATTTTCTTGTGTCAGGAATGATCAAAGACTTGCTGATGCGCAAATTGCAAGATTTGCTGTCCAAGGGTGACCTGCCAGCTTATCGCTTCTACCTGAACCAGCAACACGTGCGCTTCCGAAAATGTCGTGTGGAAGCCATCCAAGGCCTGTCTTGCTGAGAGGTACTGGGGGAAATTTGGGCGCCATTCAAAGGTTTCCAATATTGCCGCTACATCTACATCTATGTCTATATCTATATCTAGATAAATAAATAACTGTATATATATATATATAACATATGTGTGTGGACATGTACATGTAAATGTGTATGTACGAGATAGGTCTCCTCACGGGCCTCCGGGCACACGGGCACACGGGCACACGAGGAATCCACGGGCACACGGGCACACGAGGAATCCACGGGCACACGGGCACACGAGGAATCCACGGGCACACGGGCGCAGGAATCAACGAAACTCAGGTAACATGACAGAATCATGACAACACTGCGGCGGCAGAACGGCGAGCCCGCAGAAAGGAATCTACGGTGCACGGAGCCATAGCAACGCATGACGAAATGACTTAAGATCAAGGCAAACAACAACATTACGCTGCACGCAAACAGCGGCGCAGGAATCAACGAAACTCAGGTAACATGACAGAATCATGACAACACTGCGGCGGCAGAACGGCGAGCCCGCAGAAAGTAGGTAAGGTATGTAATATACATTGCACTGGAGTACTTGCTGATTGAAGGTTGCATCGTTGAAAGTCAAATGAGCAATTTCAATTAACGATGAGTTTTGGGATGGGCGCCACCAATCGTCGCCATGCGAAAAAGGTTTGGTTCCTGGGAACGATTGCGCGGACATTGCGGAGAAGTTTTTCCACGAGAAGCTGGGCCGATGGTATGACCGAGGCAACAAGTCCACACTAGTGGATGGCCTTGTTTCAAGTGGAATCCTGTGAGCTCAATAGGTTCAACACATTTGATACATCTTCTATTTAGGAGCTTGGGCAATTTCCTCTAATGCTGAGCCGCTCATATGTTTTCAATCAAGAGTGAGACCAGTTTTACAACGGAAAAGTTGGCTGCGCAGTTCGATCAGTGCACCGTGGGTAGGAAACCAATCACACCAATTGATGGTGGTGCCATCAGAAACCTTGCGCAAAATGAACAAAACTGAGTGACGAAGTAGACTTGGAGGTGCAGTGTCATCTTTTATCGGACCTCCCGCCTCTCTTTCGTGTGTCTTAAGAAGTGACCCAGAATCAGTGGGAAGTGTGATGTCATCATGACAAAAAACGGGGTATTGTTCACAGTTCTTCAACCAAACTACACTACTTGTAGGACACATGCTAATGTACATGACATCTTGTAATATCATGATGCTGCTGCTGATGATGATGAGGATTGTGAAGTACAACATAGTACAACGCTTTCCTGATTGTACATGTGTTTCGGTTCCCTTGTACATGCAGTTGGTACATACTTGGCTTAGTACATGACTGGGCTCAATACAGGGCCCTAGGTCGCAGATGGTGCAGCTGCTTCGCTACAGAGAGAGTGCTTACAGCAACTGAATTTTACATGGTAGCGGACCAGTGATCCTTGGACGATACAGGACAGGGTGAGCTGCAATACACAAGGCAACAAAGCAACAGCAGTTGAGAGAGCACAGCAAGACAAACATGGACGCAGCTGAAGGAGAACTACAATCAACGCACGAGCACAAACTATAACCACCATACTTCGCAGGGCTACAAAATTCAGAGCTCCCATGGCTACTACAAACAGCAGAAACATCCAACATGGAGGTGGCAGACGCCCTCCTTAGAGATGGAGAAAATACACTACAAGAAGCCCAACTTTGGGTACAACTCAGGAGAGACCTGCACTACATACTGGCTAGCGTTTATTCAGGACAAGCAGCAGTATTTTGCAGACAGCGCAGTGCGCAAGCACAAGGCTTGGAGACCTGGAGGCGACTACACAACAGGTTCTCGATACCAGTAGGTACACGCAGTGTAGGATACCTTGCGGGACTGGCCAAGCCACAATTCAACGAACAGAAGTTTGAAGAGTCATTTGCAACCTGGGAATTCGAAATCGCCCGGTACGAGAGGGACAATCAAGCACCAGTACCAGACGTAGGTGAATCATAGGTACTATGAGAAACAATTTGTGCATCTCCCTTTATTGTCCTCCTAGTTGCATGCGCCGGACTGTCATACTGAAGGGACAGACAGCTTTCAGTGCACCATTGCATTTGGGAAAACAGATTTCCAAACCCTCGGTTTTGACTTCGTTTCCTTGTGGTTGCATTTTTCGTCCAGCAGTACACCAACCGACATCCTGTGGAGACTACACAAAGCTATGTACGGCTGACCTAGCTCATCAAAAGCCTGGCAGGAACACCTGGCCAAGGCGCTTGCAGACCTCGGTCCCACATGACTACAGTCGAAGCCCAACGTCTACATCAACGGCAATGTGTGCATCATGGTCTACGTGGATGACCTCTTGTTCATCGGCGAACCGAGGAGGTTACACGCATCTTCAAGGAGATACAAACCAAGATGTTACTGCGACACAGAGGCGCTTGTACAACAGGCAAGACAGTCGACTCCCTCGGTCGATGAATTACAAGCAAAGGAGTCCACTGTGAAATTTCACTCGACGACAGCTACACCAACAACATACTACAAGAAGCCAACCTACTCAAAGCAACGCCGGCAGTTACACCAGGAGCAACAGCAGGAGCAACAACTTCCACTACAACAAGAGAGGAAGAAGAGCTATATACCCGATTAGCAAGAATATGCCCAATACACGCGCTTGGTCGGAAAGCTACAGTGGCTTGAATACACAACCTGACCTGAGCTTTGCAGTAAAGGAGTTGGCTGGCTCCTTACAGCAAGCCACCAGTCGGGGACAAGCAGCGTCTCCGACACTGCCAACCATACCTGGCAGGTACGTCGATTCACAAGTTTGCGACACAACCAAAAATACAACTTACATCAACAAATGAGGAACTCCTTGACCGGAACGTGTACACGGAAGCCGATTGGGCTGGTTGTCACGTTACACGAAAGAGCACGACAGGTTTCGTGATCCAATTTTTGGGTACGCCAGTGCACTTTGGATTCCGTACCCAGGCAGGGGTAGCATTCTCATCAGCGGAAAGTGAGTTCTATGCCGTCGGTACAGGAGCAACAGAGAGTGCACTTAGGAGAATTTCTTACAAACAAAATTTACTTCAAGGTGCGCACTGACAACTCGTCCGGCAAAAGTATGGCTACACGCATCGGAGTCTCCAAGAGAGCCAAACACATTGAACTGAAGCACATGTTCATCCAACATCTCATCCACGATGATATCCCCGCGATACACAAGATCAACTCCAAGCACAGGCCAAATGACATACTTACTCATGAGGTATGTGCCAAGAGAAGTGCTACAATGGCACTTGTACCAAGCGGGCATATTCCCGGTAGAGAGCTGAGGAGATATACAGCTTTCACAGTTTCACCACAGCAGCTGAGGAGAGATTCATTGGGAGATTTTGAGCTGTACATGTGATTTGTGCTGAAAGAGTGCAGTTTGATTTCGCCGGCCGTGCATCCGATCCTTTAGGTGCAGGATCCAACTTTCAGATACAGACTCCAAAGTACAGAATAGTCTGTACATCATGGACCGCCTGGAAATGGGCTCAGTGCGTCTGTACGCCAGTTTGTTCAAGGGTACAGACCTTGCCGACATCACTCATGACGTGCTAGTGGGGAAGTGCAGGGCAAGAACAATACAGTCCGTGCCAGCTTCACTCACTGTGGGTGCATGACCTTCACAACTGCTGAGTGCAACCTCTTCAAGCATGAGGATGGAACTCCAGAAGGGTACACCAAGTCGTTTGCAAGAAACCAATGGAAGGCGCAGACTGAGAACAACCTTTAGCAATTCCGGTGCATGCTTCCATGCATGACAGAATTTTGTACATGCTTTGGGCGTTGGTCCGCACGGCACTGTACAATGCCTCTCCGAGCGTTTTGTGGGTTTGGGCCTGTTCCATTTCCTGGACAAAGGTCTTGCAGTGCAAGATGACTGCAACCGAGGCTGCTGTGCAGTTCAGCGACAAGTCCTTGGGTTGTACGCCATGGATGTTCTGGAACTGGCTGAGCAGAGAACGTTCAAGCTGACCTTGGACATCGCCAACATTTGCGCCAAGTACAGCTGGCTTCGTGGTGTGTTGCAACCATTTCTTGGTACACGAGTAGACCGTGCCATTGCTGCAATGGTCTGGGACAGGCCATTGGACGTACGCCCAAGGCCGTCTTGGGCTAAGCATCTTCTTGTTGAGGTACACGGTCAGATGATAGCTGGTAGAGTGCAGGTTGATCTTCGATGCATCCCTGTGAGTCAACCATGCACTTTTAGCTGCTATCAGCTGAGTACAGATTCAGAAAGTACAGTCAGCAACCAAGACTTCGAATCGCCCGCCAGATTGTACATACTGAAATTACGGCTGCAAAATGCTGGACCTTTAACGTCGGTACAGTTTAAAATACATGTGGATGGATGTGGTGAGGGTTCAGTCATGAAATTGAGAGGAGGTGTTAAGTACAAGACTTTCCTGTTTCGCTTGTACATGCAGTTGTTATATACATACTTGGCCTGGCGCATGGCCGGGCTCAACGCAGGGCCCTGGAGCGATACAACCAAAAGGTCTCAGACAGTACAGCTGCTTTGTTACAGAGAGAGAGAGAGAATGCTTACAGCATTGAACTTTACAATGATGAATGATGACGATGTTGATGGTGATGATGACGACGGTGATGATCATCATGATGATGATGATGATGACGATGATGACGATGACGGTGGTGTTGGTGATGATGCTGATGATGTTGTTGATGATGAAGATGGAAGAGGGGCATGGCGGCACAATTTCATCCCAGGAATGGCTGCTCGAGCGTTGATGACCGGGACCGAGCAGGCTGGTCATCGATGTGCTACGCGGCCATCAATGGAAACCCGCAGCTAATGACAAGGCTCTTAGAGTTGCACGGCGATCCCAACGATCGCACGCACCAGGGCAAGGCGGAGGCTTTCCTGCCGAAGCATCTGCCCCTGGTGTCGCTCTGTACCTATTTCTGCAACAACGAGGCTTTGAAGATCCTGTTGGAGGCGCATGCCAATCCGAACCAGAGAGACGCCCGGAAGCTCGACAGCAGGATGAAGGTCTTTTTCCCGAATGCGTAGCAAGGGTTCCAGTTTCACTCTGGGGGTCTGGGAGTCGAGGGTGTGTTCGCTCGACGTTGCCCAACCGTCCGCAACCGGCCGCAACCGTCCGCAACGTCCGCAACCGTCCGCAACCCTTTGCAACCGTCCGCAACCGTTCGCCGTTCGCAACCGTTCGCAACCGTCTGCGCGAGGTCGCTATGGCCGTGCCTATGGTAAGTTCTGCAAAAGGGGTCGCTTTTGGAGGTTTCAAACGTCGTGTTGTTTCATTTCGCGTGGCAGGCGTGGCACTTCGTGACATTCAGACGTGGTTTTGTAACGTGTCGAAAGTCGTTTTGTGTGGCAGGCGCAATACTTTTGCGACGTTCTCAGCAGATGCGTTGCATTTTTCATGGCAGGCGCAGCACTTTGGACGTGTCCATCGTCATTTTGCGGCAGGCGCAGCACTTTAGACGTGTCGTGTTGCGTGTTTTTGCGAATCGCATTGTCAGGGCTGCGTCAAGTGGCGACAAGGTGCAGATTCCGTGGCAGGCGTGGCATTTTGTGAGATGTGATGAAAAGTGATGGAAGCCTCGCACGAAACATCGATTTTGAGGTCGCAAATTTTCCGGTTCTAAGGAAAACTCGTAGGAAAACATCGATTTTGAAGCTACAAAGTGTGAAAATTGGAGGAAGTCTCGCACGAAATGCTCGTTTTGATGCTCCCACGTGTCTCGTCTCGAGTCTCTGGTTTTCCCGTGGCCTCGCTGTGTCTGTGGGGGAAGCTGCAGCACCTCTCCTTTTCGAAGGTTTCCAAGCAAGTTGTCATGTCGTATTTGCGTGGCAGGCGCGGCACTTTGTGACATTCCAACCTGTTTGATAACGTGTCGAAAGTCGTTTTGTGTGGCAGGCACAATACTTTTGCGTCGTTTTCACAAGATGAGTCGCAGTTTTCGTGGCAGTCGCAACATTTTGGACACCTCTGTCGACTCCACACTCCACACTCTACACTCCACACTCCACACTCCACCCTTTGCACTTCACACTCCGCACTTTACATTCCACACTTTACACGCTACACTCCACACTCTACACTTTACACTCCACACTTTACACTCCACACTCCACACTTTACACTTTACACAATACACTGTGCACTTTACACTCCGCACTTTACACTCTACACTTTACAGTCTACACTCCAACACTTTACACTCCACACTCTACACTCCACACGTTGCACTCCACACTCCGCACGTTACACTCTACACATTACACTCCACACTCTACACTCCACACTTTACACTTCACACTCCACACTCTATACTCCACACTTTACACTCCACACTCCACACTTTACAATCTACACTTTACACGTCGCACTCTACACTCCACACTTTACACTCCACACTTTACACTTTACACTCACCACTCTACACTCCACACTCACACTTTGCACTTTACACTCCACACTTTATACTCCACACTTTACACTCCACACTCCACACTTTACACGTCGCACTCTACACTCCACACTTTACACTCCACACTTTACAGTCCACAGTCTACACTCCACACTTTGCACTCCACACTCCGCACTTTACACTTTACACTCCACACTCTATACTCCACACTTTACACTCCACACTCCGCACTTTACAATCTGCACTTTACACGTCACACTCTACACGTCACACTCTACACTCCACACTTTACACTCCACACACTACATTCCACACTCACGCTTTACACTTTACACTCCACACTCTATACTTCACACTTTACACTCCACACTTTACACTTTACACGTCGCACTCTTCTCTCCACACTTTACGCTCCACACTTTACTCTCCACAGTCTACACTCCACACTTTACACTCCACACTTTACACTCCACACTTTACAGTCCATACTCTACACTCCACACTCCACACTTTACACCCCACACTTCACACTCCACACTCCGCTCTTTACACTTTACACTCTACACTTTACACGTCACACTCTACACTCCACACTACATTCCAGACTGTACACCCCACACTTTACACTTTACACGTCGCACTCTACACTTTACACGCCACACTCCACAATCCCCATTTCACATTCTACACACTACATTCCCCACTCAACACTCCACTTTCTTCACACCCCGCACTTTGCACTCCACCCTCTTCCGGATCCCACAGTCTACACTGCACTGGTACGGCAACAGGGGAAAAATGTACAAGACTGTTTAAATCACTTGTTTCGCAAGAGTGTTTTACGTGACTGCATTCGGGTTCGTGGGCTGCATCTGGTTTTTCGTGGGCATATTATAATATCGGGGTTCAAAATCCCGGGTTTGACATTGCCAAATTGGTTGGATGAGCATCCCCACATTCGGGGATGGTCATGCCCTCAGTAATAGTGGCTGTATTTACAGATACATATACAATCAGCAAGCCCACACATACGTCAACATAAATGTCAATAACGGCTAACAACGGTATGTGAGATAAACGGGATGAGAGAGAGATATATATATATGTTATGTATATATAGACAGAGATACATTACATTACACTATATACATTGTATTGCATTGTTTGGCATTGATAGCGTTACAGTAGCATTAACATTGACATTGACATTACCATGAACATGGGAATGAACATTAACATCAACATTAACATGTACATTTAGATTTACATTTACTTGTGCATGTGCAGTTGCATTTTACATTTACATTTACATACATTACATACAAATCCCAATACTGATGTGCACATCTTGGTTGCAATCCAATGTTGAATGGCCATTCATGCTCTGAGGCACGGTGCGCCCCTTTTTTGGGCCAACCTTTGTGACAACGTCACTGGCGCGCGGCTCCTTTTGGACTTTCGAGCGGATCCGCTGATGGAAGGCATATTGAAGGGGCGGGATCCGGATTGAAAAGGGCCAACCTTGGCGTAGCAACCGGGAAAAAACCAGGGATATTGTGATATGATATAACATGATATAACCAAAGAAAGGAAACGGGTTTTAACTATATTTTAACCATCAAACAAGTGGCCCCAGTTCCCGTGAAACCATTGGGGCATTTGACCAGCGTTGGTGAAACCATTGGGTACTGCTACCCGCTTACATAAGTATGGTATAGATGGCCCATTTTGTCCCATGATTTACCTCTGCAAATGGTGATTTTCCATAGCAAACAATTGAATTACCAGAGGGTAAAGGATTTGTGGGTTCAGTCCGAAATTTTGAGGCCATATCCATATGAACCTTGCAAGAACAACCAGCAATGGACACCCCCAACGCGCTACCTGAAGCAGGAGATCAGTAACACCAGTCAGTCCACCAACCTTGAGACAACTGACAGGTAATCCGCCCTTGACCGTTACTGAAGCTGCATGCTCTGTGGGCGCAATTCGCATCATCCAGGAGTACCTCCCCGTGGAGCGAATCCGCAGTCAGTCTCGAAACCTCTTGCCTCTCGGCGCTCAGCATGGACCTTGAGAAATTTCCAGCTAAAATCCTGGAACAACCCTTCATATTCATAGCATTTCATAACTAGTGGGACATTCGGAATATTATTACCCTCTGCTAATTTTACATTGCTACTGAAAGTGGCCCATTGATAGCTGATTTTGCTATTAATCCCTATCAAAAAGAAGGGGTCGAGATCGGTGGGGTTTAGTTAAGAGTGGTTTTCCTTAGTAACCCCAGCAAAATAAGATAAAATGGTGATTCTCCATAGCTATGTCAGTTTACCACAGGATATATGAAGGGTATATGTTATCCGTTTTTGGATCGCCTGGGCCACAGTGTTCACCTGAGGCACATTGCGTTGATGATCAAAGGTGGATCTCCGGAATTTATCGACACTTTGATCAAGCACGGTGTTGATGTGAACGAAACGTGGCTAGGCAGCTGGTGATGGTACGAATCCTTATTACCCAATGGATCTTCATTTTGTTATGCAATGGTGGCCCGCCTGTGTCATTTTTCTTGTCAGTTGCTTCAAACTGCAGGTTTTCCTTGACCAAGCTGAATATGCTGAAGAACATCTTGGTTGCAAAGCACTATGTGTCTTGACGAACCTCCTATAAGGTGCCAGGCTGTTAAAAAATGGTTTTGATTTTGTCACGTTTTTTTTGGGTACCCCAAAATGGTCATGGAATGGCATGCAAAATAGAAACTAGGGTAGCCTATGTTCAGACAAAGCCATATCCAGCCAAAACACTAGCTCCTTCAAGACTGTGGCGCTAAGAGGAGACTAGTGAAGACACATCAAGACAAGCAATACGAGCAGCTCAAGTGGTGGCAGGAACAACCACAAAAGTGATAATAGCAAGAAGAGAAAGAGAAGGATGATAACAGGTAAGAGCAGAAGAAAAAGGCAAATATAGACAGCTGAACTGCAATCACCGGCTCAAGGTTTGTGGGCCATCAACATTGTCTTCAGTCTTTTACCATGCAAAAGGTTCGACGCTGCTTGCCTGCTATGGGAGAAAGCCTTTCATGGTGATTCAGCCCCTCAAAAAGGTGACTCCCACAAGAATAGATGGTTAGGCTCGCCCTTAACAATGTGGTTCTGGATGGTTAATAAACCTCAATAATGCGGTAAATCCAACAATAAATGATCCCTAATATTCTTATTTTTATAGGTGGGGTTTCAACTGTTTTCAAAGGGTAGGGTTATGGCAGCCAGGGTTTACCACATTAAAGCCATCTCAGCACCCCTTCGGATTCGGAACGTTCCCAGGCCGTTGATGCTGGCCATTTTGTCTGGATCATTCACGGCAGCAGTGGCCCGGCGATGATTTTGGGCTCCTATTTTTGGGTGTGCAAAACAACTGGGAAAAATTGGACCAAGGAGCTTTTGCTGGAGGCTAAAGCCACCGTTGATGTGCGGAACTCGCGCAACAGGCGGGAAAGCTTCGGGAATGCCCCGTCCGCCATGGGACATCTTTGGGACTTCATGGCTTCATTGGGGACATTGGACAGTTGAATGAGGTGAATAATTGTGACCCACTCATAGCAGTGCGTCAGTGGCAAACTTCTTGAAGCTTTTTAACCGCAATGTCCGAGTTACCTGGGAAATTTTGGGAATTTGTCTAGCAATGGCAATTTCCCTGATATTCCCTGTGTAGACATCAATTTTGCGTTCTGTTGCAGAACGGCCCTAGACTTCGCAGCTGAGAAGCAAGCTCCGATGCAACTTTGATCACTGGGATCGGGGAGATTGGCTGGGAATCATATGGATGTAATGCTAGAAATATGGCGAAAAAGAAACGGTGCTCAGTGCTCGAAACCTCAAAAATGGATAAAAATGAACCAAACGCACCCCAGTGGTTTGAACAGTCAGAACATTGGTGGATTTTACCCATCGAAATCAGGATATGTTTCTATGGCCAAAATTGGGTACGGAAAAATAGAATGATCTATGTATACCGCTGTATACTTGAGGTCTCAAAGTCCCGTAGAAAATATGACCCATGCGCAGGATATCAACCGAAGCGGTGGATCGAGTTAGCAGATGATTTTGAAATGGACTAAATACCTTAGGGAAATCCAATAACCTCATGACCGACCTCAACCCAAGCACATGTTTGCCAACTAACTTATAGTCACCCGCAAAAATGTTAACAAAACATCATCCTGAAGATGACTTGTTCGGGGTGACCAATTTCATCATGAAATGTTGAGTTTAACTTAAGCAAAGATCTTGGGATGGTTTTTGATCCTATGGTTGATGGACATATGACATATGACATATGACATACATGAAATCATTACATATGACATATGATATATGACGATATATATATATGTATGTATGTATGTATATATAGGAGGTCTGCTTGTACAAGTGTACAAGGGCAAAGGAGAAAAGTCCGCTTGCACTTCGTTCAGATGACTCCTCGTATCCAGTCATTTGGTAAGGCCGTGCGCAGAGCCATGAGAACGCACCAGGCAAATGTGTTCGAGCACTACCTCCAGGCGCAGCAAATCGGCAGCAGACGTGCCATGCCGGTTACCTATGGAGTACAAGAGCGTTTCTACGTCAAGCCAAGAATGCAGGTGTACTCTTCCTAGACTTCAAGGAGGCGTTCTACTGCATTCTACGGCCCATCTGTATGGATGGGCTGGTCACTGGGGCCGTGGCATCTTTCATTGCAAAGCTTCGAATGCCACCTGATGCCTTCACGCGGGACCAGCACCTCATCAGCACCTTCCCATTGCTTCAGAAGTTGCAACCCTTCCAACAGATGATTCCATGTGCCCATCCAGTCTTTGAGTTTCTTGGCCCTGCTTGGATGGACGACCTAGCGGCGTGCGTCCAGGGTGAATCACCAGACCAAGTCGTGCGCAAGGTTCGCCTTGTGACTGGACGACTCCTTGAGCTGTGCATGGAGCACTGCATGTCTCCTAACGTCAGCAAGAACAAAACGGAAATTTTGTTTTCATTTCGAGGCAAACAGTCTCGTAAGCAGAAGACGAAGTTCAACGGCCCGGCAGCTTCTAGTGCGCTACCGGTTCTCACAGAATATGGTGTTGTTGATGTCCCTTTGACGACCAGTTATCGGCATTTTACATCATGCAGGAGACCCTCAGGAAGAAATCCGCAGAAGACTTGGCATTGCTTAGACCACGCTCAATCATCACCGCAAGCTTCTGTTTCGCATTGGGCAATACCGCTTGAAACAGCTCCTGGAATCTTTGGTGCTCAGCAAGCTCCTCTACGGTGCAGAGACCTGGTTTGTCACTGAGGATGCAACAGTCCGATATTTTCCTGCGGCAGTGATCAGACTCTACCGACGGCTTCTTCCAGTACCTGCTGCACAGCACCTAGCTGATGATGAGTTCATCTCCCAAGTAGCCCCATTGACTTGATCAGACGATCGAGGTTGCGACATATTGCAACTTTGATGCGCTGCGGAAAGAGACAAGAATGGGGGCTGTTAGCTAGTGACATCACTTGGACATCGCTGCTGGAAGATGACTTGGTTTGGATGTGGCAGCAGGTGCATCACAGCTCGTAGCTTCCTGATCCTCGGCACCATTGGAGTGCTTGGGAGGAGACCATTCTTTACCACAGATCCTACTGGCGTCGATTGGTGCGCAAAGCATATAAACACTCGATCTTACAGCGTCGTAAGAACTGGCTTGTGCAGGAGTTCTATGGCCAGTTTGCCCAGTTTTGTCGAGATTTCTACAACTATGAGCCTCACTCCAACACCGAACCCAGCAGAGTTGGACAAACGTTTGGCTGCCTCATTTGCCGGCGCAGATGCAAGAATCGTGCAGGGGAAGCTGCACACATGTTTCGGGTGCACCAACATGTTGCCAAACGCAGGCGATTGGTCGACACCGCCAATTGTCCTGCGTGTCTCAAAGAGTACAACGCCATGGAGAAGCTCACCGCTCATTTGTACTATGCGCGCAGCTGCAGGCTCACATTGCTTAGACGCAATTATGCATGTCATCATGTGCCTGGTGCGGGCTCTCAAGACGATCGTACGAGACGACATGCTCATGATTGGTTGCTTCCGCCTCTTCAAGCAGAAGGACTCCATCTCCCACAACAACGCATAAGGGAGGAAAATGAAGTTGATACAGATTTCCATCTGTTCCTCATGGAGACCTTCATTGATGCAGATGACGCGGGAGAAGCACTTCGACGCATTGTGGACCAGGCTGATGCCAGCCCTATGACCTGGACTAGCTGGACAAGCACCTTGCACTTCTTCATGGAGACGCTGGCCGAGGAGGACATACAACGATGGAACACGCAGCTTTGCAACATCAAAGCTTAGCTTCAGCAGCTCTTGGATCCTGCGAGATGGAGTTTGGACCTGCCTTTCGAGGCACCTGCCCGTGACCTTGAGGGTTTGGAGCAAGAATGCCGTGATGTTGCGGTGACGGAATGGCGTGACCATCGAGAAGTCCAACGTGCATGCCTTTTGGCGGCATCGGGTGCTTTCGCATATGTTCTCAGGCCGCCGCAGAATTGGCGATTTGCAGTTCTACCTGGACCGCATGCCTCCGCCTGAGCACTATGTGCTTCATGTGGTTAGCATGGACGTGGTCGTGGATCGAGTTTGGGAATAGCTCCAGGGACCAGAACCTACTGGCTCAGCTATACTGAAGCAGGCTACGTGGCTGCCTTCTTAGAGGGCCCCCGTGTGAAACATGGTCTGTTGCTCCCGGCAAAGCCATTCCGACAAAGCCGCAAAGGCAAGCTCCGAGGATCCCGCGCACCGCATCACAGCTCTGGGGCCTGCCCTGTTTGGCGCTCAAAGAATTGTCACAAGTTCTCACGGGCAATCAACTGCTGATCTTCACGCTTTTGGTGGCTAGCCGCATGGTCTCCAGTGGAAGCCTTGGGGTAGCCCCTTGATGATGACGCAGCGGCCATTGTCCCATCCCGGCCGTGTTTTTGGGGCGCCCTCCCCCAAGCCGACCGATTTCATCATCATTAACATGCCGCATTTGGTCGCAGATCTTCGGGCATGGATGACCAGGACTGAGCCCCGGAAAGATACAGCCATAGGTCTCACGAAAGAGGGTTTTGGAAAACCGGATATTTGAAAGAATATCCGCCTGCCATGCGCGAAGCACTGGCAGATTCTTGTCGCACAGGCCTTGACGGCCTTAGCGCAGCATCCATGCCAGACCCGCCTGCAGATGAACTGCAAAGATGGCAAAACCTGACGGTGACACCATATAGCAGTCACTTAGGTGCCGATTATGCAGGTTGAGGCGGCGTGGAGAATTCGCACACCAAGCATCGGCCGCAGCGTGCAAGCATCTATGGGCCATAAGGGTAAAGGAAAAAAAGGTGTATATTGCATATATAGATATACATATATGTATATTTGATATGTGAATATATATATATACAATTATTGACACAAACAACATTTCAAACAATTTTTAACGATCTATCTCTGTGATCAGTCGCTCGAGGTCGCTGCTCCTGGCCCTGCGAGCTAAGCGTGGCGTTTCGGAGCACTGGTTTCTGTGACTTGGAGAGTGGTGAACGTGGCGAAACTACCAACGGGTTTCAGGGGATGTGCGAGAAACCATGACGAGACTAGCATCAAACATCAAGAATCTGTATATATTTATTTACACACATATATATACAGATACATATATGATTTTATAGATGCATAGATACATAGATACGTATATACGTTTACACATCCATCCATCCATCCATCCATCCATCCATCCATGCATGCATGCATGCATGCATGCATGCACAGATTTGTGTGTGTGTATATATGTATATACACACATAGATAGTCAATAGTCAACCCCCCGAAAGCAATATTGTTTTTTCTTGACAGTGAAACAATATGCAGAAGGATCACCAATCGCAAAATACAGTTTTTAACGTTGACTATGGAAGGAAGGAACTAGGGGCCGCGTGGTCAATATGGTCCCATGATGTTATATTGCTTGCGTAGCAAAAAATGTGAGCGACTATGTATAGCCAGTATTTATATATATATATATACATATACATTATTCACTTTATATATATATAAATGAAATTATATTCATTGTGCACTCTATATATAATATACAATTTGTATATATATATATCTATATACATACGCTGTGTGTATGTGTGCAAAATATACAGATATGTATATGGTTTCCGGGTCAAGTTTCCTGCGGTGCCTCTCTGGGGCCTCTCTGCAGGGCGAATGCGGCGCTCTGGCAAGGGCATGCCGATTGGGATGGCAGTTGGCCAGACACGGAGGTGACAAACGCAACAATGCGATGTCAACCATGGGGATATCATTGGGAAATAATCAACCACACACACACATATATATACATGCGTATAGTATATTTATAATTATATATCATACATATAGGGATAAATCATATTATAAATATTGATTTTTCCTATTTACAATGGGGAAGTGCCGTTTTACCATATGTATAGAAAGGAAAATTATAGGAATATTGGGGACTAATTATTACCCTTGCACATATACTGTTAGATTGCATAATAGGGATAACATATGATAAAATGGGATATTTCATGGCAGATTTTAGCAACAATGAGGATACATTCTTTTCCTTCTTCACAGGATACACAGTGGATACATGACCAACTATAGAACTATATGACAGGTGGATTAAATGGATGATGTGCATCCTAGTCGGTAAATGGTTAAACTAGACGACGGATGGCCCGAGAGCGTAGAGGAGCAGAGTCTTCTGTTGTTAGTATGGAGACACGCTTTTTACACACAGGCTCTTTTACACACAGACGCTTTTACACACAGACGCTTTTACACACAGACGCTTTTACACACAGACCCTTTTACACACAGACGCTTTTACACACAGACGCTTTTACACACAGACACTTTTACACAACACTTTCACACACAGAGGCTTTTACACACAGAAGCTTTTACACACAGAGGCTTTTACACACAGAAGCTTTTACACACAGGCGCTTTTACACACCGACGCTTTTACACACCGACGCTTTTACACACAGACGCTTTTACACACAGACGCTTTTACACACAACACTTTCACACACAGAGGCTTTTACACACAGAAGCTTTTACACACAGACGCTTTTACACACAGACGCTTTTACACACAGACACTTTTACACACAGACGCTTTTACACACAGAAGATTTTACACAGACGCTTTTACACACAGACGCTTTTACACACAGAGGCTTTTACACACAAACGCTTTTACACACAGACGCTTTTACACACAGAAGCTTTTACACACAGACTCCTTTACACACAGACGCTTTTACACACAGACGCTTTTACACACAGAAGCTTTTACACACAGACTCCTTTGCACACAGACGCTTTTACACACAGAAGCTTTTACACACAGACGCTTTTACACACAGACACTTTTACACACAACACTTTCACACACAAAGGCTTTTACACACAGGCGCTTTTACACACAGACCCTTTTACACACAGAGGCTTTTACACACAGACGCTTTTACACACAGACACTTTTACACACAACATTTTCACACACAGAGGCTTTTACACAGGCGCTTTTACACACAGACGCTTTTACACACAGACGCTTTTACACACAGACGATTTTACACACAGACGCTTTTACACACAGAAGCTTTTACACACAGACGCTTTTACACACAGACGCTTTTACACACAGACCCTTTTACACACAGACGCTTTTACACACAACCGCTTTTACACACAACCGCTTTTACACACAGACACTTTTACACACAGACGCTTTTACACACAGACACTTTTACACAGACGAAAGCGTTACGATTGACCAAGTAAAATCGCAATTTTTCCTCAGTTTTTGACGTCCAACGTCCATTTTGTGCGTAAGGGTTGCGATTGACAACTCACAGTCGCAATTTTTCCTCAGTTTATGACGTCCATCGTCCATTTCGTGCGTAAGGGTTGCGCGGGACACTTCAAAGTCGCAATTTTTCCTCAGTTTTTAACGTCCATTTCGTGCGAAAGGGTTGCGCGCGGCCAATAAAAGTTGCAATTTTTCCTCAGTTTTTGACGTCCAACGTCCATTTCGTGCGTAAGGGTTGCGCGGGGCGCTTCAAAGTCGCAATTTTTCCTCAGTTTTTAACGTCCAACGTACATTTCGTGCGAAAGGGTTGCGCGCGACCAATAAAAGTTGCAATTTTTCCTCAGTTTTTGACGTCCAACGTCCATTTCGTGCGAAAGGGTTGCGCGCGACCAATAAAAGTTGCAATTTTTCCTCAGTTTTTGGCGTCCAACGTCCATTTCGTGTGAAAGGGTTGCCGGCGACGCTTCAAAATCGCAATTTTACCTAGGTTTTGGACGTCCAACGTCCATTTCGTGCGAAAGGGTTGCGTTTCGTGGCGCTCCGGCGGCACCGCCCCCGCCTTAAGAGAGAAATAGAAGAAGAGCGAGAAGAGATCTGCAGATGTGAAGGTGTGAAGATCTAGATCTGCAGATGTGAGGGTGTGAAGATCTAGATCTGCAGGTGTGAAGGTGTGAAGGTGTGAAGATGTATATCTGCAGATGTGAGGGTGTAAAGATCTAGATCTGCAGGTGTGAGGATGTGAAGATCTAGATCTGCAGATGTGA
>CAMXCT020001696.1:0-16531 GCA_947184155.2 Cladocopium goreaui | reverse complement strand
GAAGATGTGAAGATGAGAAGATGTGAAGATGAGAAGGTGTGAAGATGAGAAGATGTGAAGATGAGAAGATGTGAAGATGAGAAGATGCGAGGATGAGAAGATGTGAAGATGAGAATGTGTGAAGATGAGAAGATGTGAAGATGAGGAGAAGATGTGAGGATAAGAAGATGTGAAGATGAGAAGATGTGAAGATGAGAAGATTTTTTACAGACCCCCACTATTGGAAGAACCCTGCGCTCAGACGCTCTCGGGAAAAAACCATAGAATTTGGGGATGCAGATCCCAAAAAAACTCGAGCAGGTCATTGGACAGATGTTCCCCAATGATCCTCATTGATGCCCCATGGGAAAATATCTGTATGGCCGGAACAGAATGTATACATTTTTTAAATGGATACACATCAGGGACAAAGCTGAAAAAGCTGAAGCCGGATTTTCCATGACCAAGTTTGAGTGAAGGTACCGGTAGAGTTGATTTTCATATCACTCAGCATTGTGGTCCAAAATGGCGCCATAGATTTTGGTCATCTTGTCGACCATGTCGACCGAAACTGGGGATGACAACTCGATGTTCATCACCATTCATTTGTGCTTCTTCATCCGTGACATAGCTCGTTGGTTTGGCATCCCCAAGAACAAGCCCTCAGGGTTTGGAGCTATGGTTCCGGCTCTACCATACTGCCATATTATTTTGGGTTCCCCCTACTGTATTGAATCTATTCAGGGCTCCCTGAGTCGGGTATTTCATGTCGGGTGGATGGTATTATTACTACCCCATCTCAACAACCAATGCGCTGCCGCTGTTGCAGGTTGAAGAGACCGTGTCCATTTTGAATGTCGAGCCGCAGCCGGCTCCAAAGAAGCTCCTGCAGCTTTGAAGTGTTGCTGTCGCTATGGCTGACAAGCAATGGGATTTAGAGGTTTTGGGGTTCCAACTTTTGAGATATCCCCGACGACTCTGAACTTGGCTGCACCTCTCACAGAGGATGTTGGGTGCACCATCCAAGAGTCGATCCACCAAGTCTGTATAGATGCTAATGAACTTGGCGTTTTAAGAGGTTCGATGCTTAAAGCAACCAAACTACCTGACTCTGGAGCTCCAGGAGGCTTCCGGCCAGAGAACCACCGGTGGAATGTATCAATCGATTGGTTGAAGGGAAAATCTACGGTTGAAAGCAGGGCTTTTACCTTCAAATATAGAGTTTTCCTCTAAATTGTCCCATGAAAGTCTGGGAATGTGCTGGCCCTGTGACGTTGAGTCAACAGTGAGGTGAGTCACTCGCAAGTCTGGGTTGTCAACAGAAAGTGCTTGAACGGGCAATTGCTGACCACAAATGACCAGTCATTGGACCTTTTTGGTATGGTGACTTGGGGAATCTTGGGGATCCACCATTTTAAGAAAACCCCAAATGGGATGATTCACTGGGGAAGGGCTCTCGAGAAGGCCCTTCGGAAAACGAATGAATGCCCCGAAGGATCGAAGTCTACCAGAGATGCCGCAGTTGAGACAATTTCTGAATCTTTGTTGTTTCGAGTGATTTTTTTGTTTAATGTTTTTCTTTTAAAGACGTACCCCAAGGTTTGATGGTTTATCATCGTCATTTTCCCATTGCATGGTAGTTGTTTGAGGAGTAGACCATTTTCAGAGACATCCATTCGAGCTATTTCTTTTTTCAACATCGCTGCTCGTAGACTCAAGAGCTTGGTAGCTTCGCTGGAGCAACTGCATCACCATCGCGCCGAAGTCTTTGCGTTTTTTTTCCGAGAAACCAAGGGTTGTTTTCACTGCGCGTGACCACAAAAGAATCCCCGCGGTGTTTTAATCGATGTTTGACGACCTCTCAAGTTGTTTATGTGGGCGGGAATGGAAGAAGTTCAACTTGCCTGAAATCAACACGTTTCTGTCTAGGCTAATCTACGCGAATTGTTTGGTTGAAGTTGAAGTTTGAAGGCAACAATTTATTGGAGCTATCCTCCAGAAGTTTCGTAGGGAACCCAATGAACACATTTTTTTTTGGCTCCCAGTTTCGTTTTCAGCTGGAGAGCAGGGCAAAAACTTCCTCCATCAGCTTCATTGGCCCTGAGTTCTCGGCAACTCATACTGCTCAGTCAGCTGAGTTGTGAAAGGTGGCGGCTGCGGCCGCGCAGTTGGCAATGAAATGGGGCAAGCTATCCCAGCAAGTGGTAAATGTCCGATTTGGTGATGTTATACTTCACTTCAGGATGGTTGTTGGAAACCGTTGGTAGTGATTCCCCTCATGGTTTGAAATCAACCTTGGTGGTTTACTTTCGGGGCCGCATCCCAAGTGATTTCATGAGACAAAACTGCTTATCGTGGATCCGGCATTGATCTTATCGCGGAACTGACGAGCTTTCAGAAATTCTGTCGACCTGGTCATCAGGGAATCCATTCGTCATGGAATCCATCGCGGCATCTTTGGCTCAGCAATCGCACCAAATTGTGCATCGGCTTCCTGCCCTTTGCTGCTCAGATACATGGGGGAGAGACTCTCATTGATTTTCCCTATTGGGGGGATGAACATTCACCAACCATTTGAATGTTCAGCATGGTATACCCATGTTTTACCAGTATACCAATTTCTTAAACCACAGCCAAGTGGGTTGGAGGCCCCGAAAGTTCATGGCTTAAATAGCCTGAATTTCCAGCAGTTTGGTTTTTCCGTTTGGGTTTGTTTTAAAATAGGGCACCAATGAATCCACTGTCTGTGTATATATATATATACACATACTATATATACATACTATATATACATATATATATATATGTACACACTCTAATGTATATATTCCCATCATTTTGCCTATTGAAATCATTTTCTTTGTTTGCCCATCTCCATTTTCAGGCACAGCCAAATATAATGTTCTTGTTTGCATGTCCCATATCATATCCCGTATCCCCATTCTATCCCCACATTAGTTGGTTAAAATTCATTTTTGAACTAACCCACGAGGTGGTCGTGGTTGGCCCGGACCGGTGACAACTTTTTTCCCGCTAGGTCTCTCCCTTTCATTCACATCTCCGTCACAATGGCTGCTACTTGCCAAGGCTGGAGCGTAGTAATAAAAATGGGGATGGAACTATGGAACTAACTTTCCTAGGGAGCTGCGGATCAAATGGGATATAGTGGGGGTATATCTATATCTATATCTAATATACTACTATCTAATATCTATCTATCTATCTGTCTGTCTGTCTGGCTGGCTGGCTGGCTGTCTGTCTGTCTATCTATATATGTACATACAGTACCTCTATATATTTCTAAATTTCTATCTATATGTATGTATATATATATATATATTTCATCAGGATATAATGGGGATTGGATATGGGATGGATATTGGACCGACAATACGGTTAATATGGGTTTGTCCAAGAGTGGAAGGTCCCAACATGGCGACTTCGGGAGGTCTCATCGGGAAGGATTTGGAATTGGCTTCACAGCAGTGGTGCATGTAAGGATTAAAACTAAGTTGGCTTCACAGCTGTGTGGCTGAAAATCTTTAAAATAGGATATCAAGATTTTCAATTCTATGCACACATCATTCAATTCTGGCTTGGGGTTTCTCGCATTTTGACCCATACGACAAGGCCTAGCATTTTGTTGTGATGTTTTTGGACCTACTATAGCCGCGTGGGCGAGTTTTTTTTCATCCCAGCTTCCTAGGCCAAAAAACAACGAAAATTGCTAGCAATCAAAACCAGTGAAGAAATCAATGGTCTTGAAGGTTTCTTTTCCAACAAATAGCATAGCTTTACTCTATCTTTTTTGATATTACTTTTTGTGATTCTTTGAAGATGTTGCAGTGATGAAATATTTAATTCCAACCATAGTTTTGTTAATGCATAACTATCCATGAAGTGCATCAATTCACTGGATGTCGAAGAAGAAAATCATCACGATTTCCCGAGCCGCTACTGCCAGGACAGTCTTTGAGCACCGCCACTTTGCTGCTTCAGCCCAGGAGCTCAGCTGGGATGATTTGACATGTCCTCAACATTTGCAATGGAACTATATATTTATTATATATGTAGTTCCAAAAGAGATGTACGTATGTATGCATGTATGTATGCATGCATGCATGTATGTATGTATGTAATTAATGTATGTATGTATGTATGTATGTAATGAATGTATGTATGTATGTATGTATGTAATGAATGTATGTATGTATGTAATGTAATGTAATGTAATGTAATGTAATGCAATGTAATGTAATGTAATGTAATGTAATGTATGTAATGTATGTAATGTATGTATGTATGTATGTATGTATGTATGTATGTATGTATGTATGTATGTATGTATGTATGTATGTACCATATATGTAAATATGTATATATGTATATATGTGTATATGTATATATGTATATATGTGGAGCTGAAGGGGTGTTGGACTTTTATTGACAAACAGATGTCTTTCGGGACTAGGTAAGGTCTTGCACACACACGTTTTTGCTGCTGAAATCATGGCTCGCTCAGGTCCACCCACTGCAAGGCACGCGAGGCTGTGGAGGAAGAAGAATGGGAAGAACATGAAGAAGAAGTCTGGGAACCCAGCCGAGTTCCCATCATTTTCCAGAGTTTGAGAATGTACTTTTTTCCTTTCAGGATTTTGCAGCAATTTAATCAGTTGTTTTGGATTTTCCCGACAACTTTATCAATCTTTTGACAATCTTTTGGTGTTTCTGCATGGAACGCCGTGGTCACGGCTAAGTCAGAAAAGGCAGGACCTGGACTATGAAACCCAATGGAAACGCATGGAAACGCTTGCGGTTTGCAGACGTGAAAACACGAATTTCCAGAAGACTCTTTCCAATGGAACCCCGGTACCCAAACTACTAAACATATTTGGTTGATGATTCACCGTTCCCATGGAACGCTAGCTTTTACTGATGCTTCAGACCTGCCCAAACCGACTTGAGCAAATCCCCACGTGAACTCTGCTTCTCAAGACTACTCCTGCCAGAATCTCATGCGCAGTGTGTTTTAATTCAAACTGGAACTCCGGATTCACAAGTCAGGTTTGGACAGAAGGGTTGCATATCAAAAACTGTGGTGGACAAGGGTGCATTTATACGAGGTCCGATACGAGGTCTATACGAGGTCAGCCTATATGGTTTGTCCCGGAGCTCGCCATGAGCTTCGGAAGCGAGATTGCTCCACTTGAGCTGGCAGCAGCAGCGGAGGAGGAAGAGCAGCAGCAGGAGGAAGCAGCAGCAGGATTTGGAGGAAGCAGCAGCAGCAACAGCAACAACAGCAGCAACAGCAGCAGGAGGCAGCAGCAGCAGCAGCAGCAGCAGCAGCAGCAGGAAGCAGCAGCAGCAAGCAGCAGCAAGTAGCAGCAAGCAGCAGCAAGCAGCAGCAAGTAGCAGCAAGCAGCAGCAAGCAGCAGCCAGCAGCAAGCAGCAAGCAAGCAGCAAGCAAGCAGCAACCAGCGTTTGCCCCATTGAAAGAATGATCAAATATAAGTTGTAAAAATCAACGCAATACACAAATTGAACTTTTTCCGGCGCACGGCCTCCCGATAGGACTTTTACGAGCTGATACGACTTAACGCTAGCGTTAGTAGATGATCCAAGGTCTGGCATGCTTAATCCAATGTCTGTGAAACACATACTAAACGCTAAAGGTACCGCCTTCACCTGAATGTTTTCTACAAGGGAACAGCTCTATTTTATACCACCGGTACCGCCTTCAACATCTGCCTGTAGTTGACTTCTCAACCAAGACTATTCTGTTCATTTATTTGGTCGGAATCCTATCCTCGTTGGCGTTTTTCCGTGTCCCAATGGGGTTATTTGGGCTTTACCATTTCCAGCCACCGCATGCTTCGATGGCAGTGGCCATTGGTCTCAACAGGCAACTCACTAGTGGTAGACTGATGTCATGCCGAGTTTTATGTTGAAACTTGGGTAACTTTGTGCTTCACTCTGCAGCACTAATGAGGAAGAAGAAGAGGAAGAAGAAGAGTGAAGGCCCAGTTTCTGGGTTCAACGGTACACTTTGGAGCCCAACAACTAAACTATGTCAGCATATGTCAGCACCAGTTCGAGTGATGTTGACACACCCGAAACTTGGGGACATCTTTGGGATATTTGTTTTCAACATCCTGTCGTGCCGCCTTGCCAAACTTTTGCCAGGCGAAGTTTTCGGCATGGACAAGGCAGTATCAAAGAAGCCATGCCAGGTAAAGTGCCGGGCCGGAGGAAGTCCGGAGGTACCTCCAACTGATGGCCATTTTTCATGGGAAATCTATGGTCCTCCGTGAACCGCGCTTGCGGGTTTCATCCTGAGAACTGTATGTAGCTTCTATGTTCTTTTCTTAAGAACGCCTACATCGCACATGTACACGCTCACAGGCATGTATGTGTATATATATATATATTTTCTGTATATATATTATATCATTATTCGATATGCATTTTTACTGACCATGCGCTGTTTGTAGATATGGGCTAGCATGATGCTATGACCAGGCGAAGGGCCATAGCATCAGAGGCTGGCTCCGCCTACGTCCTGGGCTCAGGGGTGAAGACCACAAGCGTAACAGCTAGTCAAATAAAAAACGACGACGACGACGACGATGATGATGATGATGATTGTTAGTATTCTTATTGTTGTTAATATTATTATTATGATTATCATTTTCGAATATTTCGAAGTTTCCAAAGGCAAAACATGAAACAGAAGAGAGAGAGAGAGAGAGAGAGAGAGAAAGAGAGAGAGAGAGATATAGGATGTAAACAACCAAAAATTAAATAGCTGAGTAACCAAAAACCATAATTAAATTACGGGGATTGACCCGACATTGACTGATACAAACTTGGTAATTCAATCCAAAAGGGTTGCAGACGTTGCAGACTTCCAGTACCCAAACCATGATATCCAAAGTGGATGACTTGGGATTTCACCATATTTTTGTGCATACCGGGATTTCATCAATGGCCCAATGGCCGAATCAACATCTCATTTGTATTTATTTGTCATATTTGTGAAATCCAGGCCTTTCTTTGTTGGAAAAATATGCGAAACCCAACGGAACTGCCCAAAATTTCTGTCACGCGTCAGGAGATGCAGTGCTTGGTGGGGTGCCCTAACAATGGGACGTCCTCAGATCCAACAGATTTGGTCAACCCATTGAATCCCCGTAGAGTTTAGGTTTTTCACATGAAAAAAACCTCCATTGATGGAAAAATTGTGGATTTTTCGAAGGGTAAACAGGGTAAGCCAAAAATTGGTTTCGAAAAATCCACCCATTCTGTTTGTTGTACACCCATGGGTTGGTTCCCCCCACTTTAGACTTAGGCCGGATTGTGCAGGAGCTGAGTCTCCTGTCGCTCGAGGCTCGACGCAAGGTGCGCCTGTTTTGGCGGGGTATGGTGCAAACACCATCAGCAACTGGCATCATGCGGCATCAACAATTATAATTACTATAATTTATAATCATCAGATGTCTTGTATGATAATCATCAACTATAGTTATAGCATGTTATAGCTATGATCTAACATCGGTGTGAAAGCCGTCAATGTTGTGATCATGTATACATTTCGCTAAAAAATCATTGGATACTTTATTGAGAATATGAATAAGCCTCAAAGGTTGGCATGTTGGGAGTCACCATCACAACTAGGCTGACTGGCCAAGAATGGGGGAGTACCATCAACTGGGAGATCTGTAATGGCCTGTACCCCACAGTTGTTTAAAGGAAATTTTCAAAGTACCCTCAGGTAATCTAACATAACTTTAAGACATGGCCCGCTAGTAGATGATTTCCCTTTTTCAAACACGACAGTTTTCAAGAACTATATTCAATTGCTAAAGGGCATTGTCCCAATTAGATCCCAAATATCCCCATAGTTGGTGAAATCCCCAATTCCTATCCTTATTCCAGCAGCAAAACCCTCAGGTGTTGCAGCAGAGCTTCAGCCAGGCGCAGCGAGTGGCGCTGGAGCAATGGTTGCTCGGCCTTTTTTTTGGGGGGACGGGAACCTATGAAAAGCCAGGGAATTGTTGGATCTCCCTATTTTTGAGATGTATGTCTGGGTGATATCAAGAATTGCATTGATATCTCTTGATGGTGACTTTCCTGCGATCCAAGTAGGGGATGATCCAGTTGAAGTCAGTGGGTTGTATATTTCACCTGAAAAAACCGGGATAGTTTGCAACCCACGAAAAATCTGGGATCCTGGCTGAAAAGGGGTCATCCCTACAAGTACTACTTAACAGCTTCCCAGCTGGGTCATGTTGGGTCAACTCAGGATGCTGAGCCACCGCACGCCGCGGAAAACATCGCTGCGACGTGGGGACCCTGGAAATTCTCATGTTTGGGCAGATGATTTTGCCAGTGCACATGACAAGTTTTGGGTTCCGTATGAGACGTTTGGGTGGCATGGCCGTAGAACATCCACCATTTGTTGATCATGTACCATGCATTTGGGTTCGTGGAGCTTTAAACCGTTTTTCGCAAGCGTTGGGATTGAAAGATGGTCCATCAGAATTGTTTTTTGCAAGCCGATGCAAGCCGTACTTTGTATTTTGGTGAGTGTTTGGTTCGAAGTGTTTTGTCGCAAACCATCGGTCATGGTGTGTCCTCCAAGGACCCTGTGCACGGTGCAAGGCCGCCGAGGCCCGTACGACAAAGCCCTGGGGTGCTCCCAAGGCGAAAAGTGCCGCGGGGCTGCTGAAGATCAAGGGTGTCGGGTGCCCCTGGAGATTTGATGTCCCCCATCCCGTTGAAAATGAACAACAAACCACTATGATACATATTAAAGTAAATAGCAGACCTATCATGTCTGCTATTTTTTGGGGTTCTCAACTTTGAGACATTCCCCATGTTGATATGTGGATGTGTTCTTGCGTTTTTTGAGAGGTGGTGACTCCACTGGACTTGTTCTGTGGATTTCAAACATGTAAGACCTGTAAGACCGTGGATCATGGATCGCCCAGGCTTTGCTTATTTTCTTGGTTGCTTATTGGATTTATTGCTAATCCTTTCCATATTTTCACGGGAGAATGTCCATTCACCGAGGTGGTCTCCTCCAGGTCTTCAGGGCAGAGTTCTTACTATGCCGTGGTGCGGAACCGGACCTGGCGAGCTGGTGGACTAAATTTTGGACCCAAGTTATCCGTTAATAATCCCTTTATCAAGAGGTTAATCTGGTTAATCTCTATATAATATATGATTTTATATTATGATATGATATATTGATCCCTATATTATCACTTAGAACCCTTAATCCATGAGTCAGTCCCTTTATTTATGACTTTATCCCGCCTTATTATTCATGTATCCAGGGATAGTGAACAAATCCCTGAATGATTCCCCATTAACGAGAATAGAATCAACACTTCGATAGCTAAATTCATTTTTATTTATGGTGAAATCATGTTAAATTCCGATATCTTAAACAGGATCCATCCAGAATTTTTCCATATTTTTCTTGTTTTGCTGAACATCCACAATACATTTTCCAGCATTTTTGCTGGTGAAACCCACCGAAATCCCAGCGAATGGACGCCGTCCGCGCTCGGTAGGCCTGTCTTGGGATGTTACGCTTCACCTCTCGCAAGACGCGAGACCTTTGGAGCGCCGTGGGGTACCATGAGGTGGGGGATGTTTTGGGAGATCGCCATAGTTTCCAAGGCATACCACGGGGATATAAATGGGGAAGATGTATCCCCATGATTCTTGATGAGACCTCTATTTTTCCATTGAAACAATGAGTATCAATGAAGATCATGTAGATCTTAGGGTATTAGCTCACCATTTTCCATGAACATCTTCCGCCAGGATTTAATCCGTTTGCTTCAGCGAGTTCGCTCCTGGACCTGGGGTTCCTTGGAGGCCCGGGCTGGCGCGAGTTCGGTGGCCCAAAGGTTCTTTGTTTTTATGATATCTTGTTCTGGAAGACCATGGTTTTGTTAGCATATATATATATATATATATACATATTTTGTATATATATATATATAATAACCTATACTTGATTTTTGGTATATATATATATATTGTTGTTTGAGGCCCCAATTGGTTGTTGGCCAACACGTTTTGTCATGTTGTGCTTGTCGTAGTAAGCTTTGTCAGTACTGTATGGTCAGAGCATGGGGGTGAATTTCCAGTGTTGGCTGATTCAAACCAGCAAAACTCATCATTGTTCCCCAATTTCCAACCCACAAAAATCATCATTTTTATTGCTCACATCATGTCAAGTAATGTCCCATTTCTTGGAAAATCTTGGCAAAAAAAAACATGTTTCCAGGGGTTAAATCACCATTTCCACCATTTTGATGGTTATAATCCCCTTTCATTGTCATCCAGGAGCGACTGCTGTGTGCCGTTACCGAGGCTGGGAGGGCGGGGCTGGACGCGTATCTGGAATGATAGGGATGGGGGAGTTTGGTCAACAAATAAACATCGGGATTTCATTTAACCATGACAAATGAGTGGAACATGGTGGTTTAAGCAACACAAAAAATCGGATTTATCCTGCAAAATGGTGATTTAATTATAATAAACATGAGGATATAATTCAAACATGGGGGATTCACCAACAAAACTAGGGATATCAACAAGAAGCACGAGGACGTCAGAAGCTGCAAATGGTGAGTTTCAATCTCAAAGATGGGGATATTAGAACCAGCAACATCGTAGCCTGCAATATTACAGAATCAACTCATTCCCAGAGAGGCAAGGTAATTGGCATAAAAACAATGATATGGAGCCTCCCGTGTATCTTGGACGAAAGATAAGGTATCAGATATGATATTTGTGTCAGTGTGCCATGTTTCACTATGCACGTTTTTCATCCATGGACAGCATGTCCGCAACCCTTTGGGCCCGAAATCGCCATAAGGCCCTTGAGTCGTAGCGCATAGCGCAAAACAAGCCGTACACGGTCTCAAACCAGTATCTGGGTGGCTATGCTCGGCAACCAAAGCAACTAGCCAAACGCTGAAAAGCTGACCCGCAAGGAAATGTGAAAATCGGGTGTGTCAGGAACAGGAGAGAAATGAGTTGGAGCAGGAAGGTTGGCATGGTGCAATCGTAATGCTTCTCTCGGAAAATCACTCGGCTGATCAATCGGCATTTCTTGATTTGTGCGTGTCTCCTTCTGCTTCAATTCTCCTTTTCTTTCTCCTTTTCCTTCTCTTATCTACTCACTCCAACTTCTATTCAAACTTCTTTCAAAATCAAATCGGCCGTTCTTATTCTTGTTCTCAAAATTGCTTTCGCTTACACTTCTCGATTTGTCACTTCTCGATTTGTGCAGCTCAGTGCAAAGCAAATGACATGGGAATGCAAAATGCACAGCAAAATGCACAGCAAAATGCACTGCGCCCTTTTTTCACGAGTCTTGAGCCACAATTCGTGGCGAGGTTGAAGTCATGACCAAACGTCAAGGTTTGAAGACTCTGCGGTTGAATCTGTCATCAAACGTCAAGCTTTGCAGAAACTGGCAAGAGGCAAAACACTCCTCCTCAAAAGCTGTGAGCTTCGGGAGCTGATTTTGATTGATCAAAGCTTTGCCAGGACATTCAGTTTCTGCCGGGATTCTTCAAGCTTACATCGTTGCAACACTTTGGTCAAAGCATCTGAAGGGATGTCTGTGCCAGGAATGTGCTGAATGGCAAATCCTTCAGCATGGGCCTGGTCCCGGATGTAAGCACACCTCATGCCAAAGTGGCGTGTGCGAGTGGGCACCGTAGTGTTGGATCCCTTGACCAAATTGGCTACACAAGCAGCGTTGTCACTGCCGAGGAAAGTTTGTATTGGCTGGCCGAGAACCTTTTGCAGAAGGACCTTCACTGGAACACCAACCTGACAAGCAGAAGCTCCAGCATCGACTTCAGCTTCAAAGGCGCTCCAAGCAGTGAGAGCCTGTCTTTGAGATTTCAAGACAGAATGTGGTCACCCCACTTGATTACCACTCCAGTGCGGCTACGGCTGGCTCCTGGGGCCAGGCTAGCATCTCCAAATAGCCACAGGGAATCATCAAAGCAAGACTCCGGGAAGCAAGGCGCAAAGAAGACACCATGGTTTCGAGTGCTGCTCAAATAGCGCCAAATGCCTTGACATAACTTCAGTGCAACTCCGGGATGGATAGCTGACAAGCAGGCCACAGAGCCGACCGTGGCGGCGATGTCTGGGCGACTGCGCAAGGCAAGCCATTGCAAACACCCAACTTCACTCTGGGCTTTCCGCAAAACCTCAGTGTACTGCTGATCGCGGGTCATTGGCTCCAACGTTCCTTCTGGAACAGCAGGCAGTGAGGGACTGCCTTTCATGTGAAGCCAGCCTCGCTTGTTCAATTCTTGGATCAGCCAAGACGTTTGATGTAAAAGTACACCATTGTCGGGACACCTGCGGATCTTGACTCCCAAAAAGTTCAGCTCTTGCTGGACAGGGACGCTCTCGTCACCAACTGGGACGACTGATTCGCCACCAAGCGCGTGGCTGGCCAAGAAACCTTGACACTTCAAATCCCACAATGTTTTCAACTCAGCTCCTAAGGATACCAGTACTTCACGAGGTCCAACCAGCAAGCCATCATCCACATACATCATGAAAAGCCCAACACATTCTCCATCTGCCTGCAGAAGCCATGCGCCAGACTCTAGAGGCTGTATTACAACACTGCCAATGGAAGTGTTGACAACACGGTGGTCCAACATTCGATTTCTTTCTTCTTCCCATAATTTCGGCGCTTTTCGCAAACCATAGATTGCACGCAAAGCAAGCCACAGCACATGTGGGGCTATAAGGCCCATGCGGACCAGTGATGGAGGGGGCCGAATCAAAACTTTGTCATCACCGAGCTCAGCATTCAGGAAGGCGCAAGCAATATCCAACACCAGTGCAACCCATTCTGGGTGCCTCACCAACATGGAGATCAGGAGGCGCACAATTTCCTGTGATGGGTTTGCAGAAGAGTTCTCAAGCATATGAGGCTGTGTATCTGCTTGGTAATTTCCACAAGCCACCAACCTCACCTTGGCCTTCCATGAGCTGTGAGCTACTGCAGAAGCGATTGATGCCGAAGCTTCACTTGGAGCAGGGTCCATCATCGGCTTCCGGGTAAGCACCAACTTGCTTGGAACAGGAATTGGCAGTTCTGACGTGGACGTCAAGCCAAAGAAGTCCTTTGCTTCTTCACGTTTGACTTCGCGAAGAACTTGTTTTTCCATCATGTTGTCCAGCTCTGCCTGAAGTCCATTGATCCACTTGGCTCTCTCCTCCTCAGAGGTGTCATCGCTCCACAAAACTGATTGGGGAACTGCTTCAGCTGAGGTGACAATATCTCGGCTTTGTGCCTCTGTCTGATTCATATCTTCTTCCAAATCAAAGGAGAGAACATGGTAACGGATCCTCTCATCTTGGTTGGACATGTGACTTGAACTGTCGTTGGCCTTGACAGCCTTGCAGGCGAACTTTGGCTCGCCATGGTCTAAAGACAGGAGGTAGCCATGACCAAATTTGCAGAAATCACTCCAGGATGGCTCAGTGTTGCCCATCTGTTTCTTGACCAGTTCAAGAACGTCCCCAGCGCTAAGGTCTGGACCAGCTGTTCTTTCTTCAAAAGTCAGCTGTGGCTGCCCATCTGCTGGTTCATCCCAGCAGAGCTCTCCTGTGTTTGACACCCACGCCCTTTGGTCATCCTTGCTTTCAAGCCGCCATGTTTTTGCAGCAGTAGGCGCAACCAAGGGCATGCGGGTCTTGACAATCTGACCACGTTCGCCTGACGGGCGCTTCATCAGGACAAGGGCGCCATTGGGGATAGTTTCATCTTCGCAAAGGAAAACTGCTTCGTCCAATCTGCTGGTGAAATTGTCAGCAGCTACTTTCCTCACCAAAACTTTCTGGCCCACTTTGGGCAGAGCAGCTGGAATGGGCAATCCGAGGGCTCGCTGTCGAGCTATGAACACTCCATGTCTTGCAGCAAAAGGCCAAAAAACCAAAGGCAAACTTCCATGCAACAGACAGCGTGTGGCGTCATCTTTGACTTTCTGCACCATCCGTTCTGCAACGCCGTTTGCTTCAGGCGAGTGCGATGCAGTGGTCGTCTTCCAGAGACCTAATGCATGAATCTGTTCTACCATTCTGTTGGCAGTGAACTCTCCCCCGCAATCTGAATGTACTCGGAAGTACACTGCTATGCCTCCAGTCATGGACGATATTTGAGCCATGATGGAAAGCAATGCTTGGAGTACAGTGGCAGACTCCTTGTTCGGCAAAGTTCGAAGAAAGGGTAGCACGGTGCCATTGGAAAGCCTCAGGGCTGTGACAAGCATGTAACGGTGACCATCCACACTGACAGGGTGTGGACCTGACAAGTCCATTGACAGCACTCCGTTAGAAATGCTTTCGGCTGCCAGTCTGCGGTGGGGTCTTCTGTACCCTTTTGACTTCAGACAAGTTTCACACTGCTTGTCGTAGAGCCCTTGCTCACAACGAGCCCTGAGCTGCTTCAAGGCTTCTTGTTCTGGTGTTGGAACATCACCGGGCAACGTCCCATCTTCCAGATCTGTCCCGTCATCCAAGTCAATGGCAGCAGGTGAAACTGCAGCCTTGCAGGTACTGCACTGACTGGAAGACGCACCCTCTTCTTGGATGCCTGTTTCGGGGACAGGGAAGCCAAGTGCAAGCAACTTCTTTCCAAAGGCATGCATCTCTTCCAAGTCAGATCTCTCTTTGGAAGAAATGGAAAAACCATCTGAGCTGCACACCGCAGGTCCCCGACCGGGAGAAGCAGTAGAACTAGGAGCCCTCTGCTCTGACGTAGAGGAGCTCGGCAAAGGACCTGGGTGCTCAGCGTGTGGCTCATGCAGATTAGCTGCTTGGCATGAAGTAGGCTTCCCTTTCCAAAGCTTAGCCAGCCTCCTCCTTAAGGGCTGGAAATCTGTCCAGCTGAGGTAAGGCAAACGGTTCTTGACCAAAACATCGACTTCGCGGATCTGTCCGTTCTCTTGGGGGACTTGCAGGACTGGGCTTCCACTTTTGCCATCCCAACAAAACTTGCAATGAAGGCCCACTGTGAGCCGCTCTAGAGGCACAATCCATTCTGCACTTGTTTGTCCTGATGCTGGTAAGACCAGCTCACCTTCCCTGGTTCTGTGAGCCGATACCGCTTGGCCATTTGCAAGTGCGACCTGTGTGCTGGACATGTTCTTCATCTGTCTGTGGAGCTCAGGGCGATATGGTCTGATCACTTCATTTGCGCCAAAGTCAATGAGGACCAGCGGCTTCTCCTCATCAGAAACCTTGCACGCTGAACTCTGAGTGGTCGCTGCCATCACCAAGGACCGAACCGAAGAAGCACGAGATTGGCTATCTCCAGCGTTCTCGGCTGCAGCGGCCTTTGGATTGGACTCAGCAGCCTGCTTTGGCTTGGTCTCGCTGCTCCTTTTGGGAAAAGCCTTTGGGGCCAACTTTGGCTTTGGGGCTGCTTTTGGTGTCACATGGGGGTACTTGCATGCATCCCCGTGCCTGCAGCTGCCAAGCGCATAGAATCTGCAAGGAGACAAATGAGAGAATGCACACTGGTCGCCCTTCTTGCAGTTTCCACGTGCAAAAAACTGACAGAAACTGGGTGCTGCTGGCTTTGCTGCAGCTTTGGCCTCTGCTCGGAACACTGTTTCCAAGGTTCCTTGCCTGTTGAACTTTGTACGCTCATCTGCCTGGAGGATTCGAGCTTCTTCTTCTACTTGTGCCAACATACTCTGAACTGCCGCATCTTGCGGCCTGCGGATCTCTGGTGCCATGCGGAGAGCCTGCAACTTGAATCTCAAAACCTCAGACTTTCTTTCAAGCTTCTGGAGAATGCCATCCATGGCTGACAACTTCTCATGCGGTGAAAGGGGCGGCAAGCCAAGAGTGGAAAGGCGCGACACCGCCAGTTGCCACCGCCGCAACACTTTGAAGGCCTCATCAAAGGTCTGGGAAGTGGGCGGCGAACGAACCCACTGCTGCAAAGACTTCACTTCCTCCTTGCCACCAGGGTTCAACACTTCCAACAAAGAGACTAGCAGCTTCTGGCTGGTCACCTTGGCCCGGGTTGAGTATTCAAAAACGGGACGTTTCACTTCTTCTGGCAATGTCCTCATCAGGACAATGCAAAACCGGCTCTCAAAGTCAGAGGAGAGATGCCCAGTGCATGTGGATGCAGACCACATGCCTTCATCCAGGTACTCATACGTTGAAAGCTTTCCCATCTGCCTTTGCTCATATACATTTTCTGCCTGCTGAAATTTCTCTTGCAAGAAAAGAGCCCACCTCTGACCAACTGCATGTGCAATTGCCAGAAATTCAGCTTTCCACACGCTAAGTTGGAGTGCTCTTTCCCAGGATTCCCCAGGAGCAATCTCAAGCTTGGGCACGTCTTTCAGCAGTTTCCACACGCCATCCCTTTTGTAGTCTACGCCATCGTCGACAGTTTGTTGGATCAAGGGCGCTGAAGACCGCGCAGGCTCTGCCTGCTTGCGCTGCTGAGACGTGGCCAAGCCAGGCGGCT
>CAMXCT020001695.1:67500-137254 GCA_947184155.2 Cladocopium goreaui | reverse complement strand
GGGAGGCTGCTTTCTTCCAGGACTTGGGCAATTCTCCAGCTACTTTTGAGGCATCGAGATGGGCTGATTTCTATGGGTGTCTTCCTGGCCATAATGTAAAACTTGCCGACGCTATTCAAGCATACATTCAAGCAAAACTAACCGGACCACCATGTTGGGTTGAGCTACCCGAAGATGCTTGGCCAGACGATGTCGATATTCGAAAATTCCGTAGGCCAGCTGTAAGATTGGTTAAAGCTTTGTACGGTCACCCCGATTCGGGAACAATGTGGGAACAACATTGTGATCGGAAAGTTCGAGAACTCGACTTCGTTCCTGTTGGAGAAGAATGGCCATCTATGTATTTTCATAAGAAACTGAAGTTACTTCTTGTCATCTATGTAGACGACTTAAAGCTGGCAGGACCGGAAGAGAACCTGACTAAGGGTTGGGAGATGCTCAGATCAAAACTCAACATCGAGCCGGAGACTGACTTGGGGCTCTATCTTGGTTGTGTCTTGAGAAAGGGATCTACCAAACTTCATGATGGTACCCCGGTATCAACCATGACCTATGACATGGAAGGTTTGTTGAAACTGTCGGTTGAGAAGTACTTGGACATTGTTGGAAAAGATACGAAGCTGAAACATGTATCTACTCCAAGTCTACCTGAAGAAACAAAGAAACATAAGTCTAGAGCACCATGTCCCGGGAACCCCAAGAACAAGAAAGTATGTCCATGGTGCACTCATGAATTTGATCCGGACGCTCCATTGTTTTATGAACAAGGAACCCAAGGGGATGACGTCTCGCCTGGGGAGTCTGAGAGAGGTGCATTAGCGCCACACGCTGCCAGCGTGTTGATGAAGCTGCTGTACGCGGCGAGGATTGCTCGTTTCGATCTGCTTCGTTCAATTAATTCCCTGGCCAGGAATGTAACAAAGTGGACCATTGATGACGATGCAAAGTTGTATCACTTGATGTGTTACGTGAATTCCAGCCTATCTAAAAGAATGACCGGATGGGTTGGGGACAACTTCAATGAATTAACATTGTCTTTATTTGCTGATGCTGATTTTGCAGGGTGTGCCCAGTCTTTGAGATCTACTTCAGGGTCTCATATGCATATTCAGGGTAACCACACACGGTTTCCTTTGTCCGGGGGCAGCAAACGGCAAGGATGCGTAAGCCATTCAACGCCTGAGGCTGAAATCGTGGCAGCCGATGTCACCCTCCGTACTATGGGTTTGCCCGCTATGAGCATTTGGGAAACGCTGACGGGAAAGTCGCCCAAATTATTGTTCCATGATGACAATCAGGGCATGATAGGTGTAGTCAGGTCGGGTCGTAACCCCACTATGCGGCATCTTGAGAGGACCCATGGCATAGCCATTACTTCCCTCCATGAACATTTTACTCGGGAGAACTACGTACTCATGTACGAGGTGACCTCGAAAATGGCCGCTGACATTCACACCAAAGGTTTCAAGAATCCGTTGGCCTGGAAAAGAGCATGTATGCTCATCAATCTGTTGGACCCTGGTGACATCGGTACGAAAGATCTGCTCGATATGGTCTCACCTACCACGGATGTTGATACCACTGTCCGACAAGTGTTTCAAACCAAAACTCAAGATGTTCCAAATTTTCCATATACCGAAATACCTATTCTACCACCTGAGGTGTATCAGAAGGGTCTTTCTGGTAAAGAACAAGTACAACAACTACCTGGCATGGATCCCATACTGGTTGTTAAGACGCCAACCTTCTTTAGAAAACGACCACCTGGTGTATCATTGCCACATGACTGTTTGAGAAGTACTTGGATACTTTCTCATGGCAAATGGATCAAGGTTGAGGATCGAGTTCCACCCGTTCAGCAACAAGACCGTTTTGATCAATGGGTAGAACGAGCTTGTTTCCAATACCATCCGTGTCAACCTAGTATATCACCGTCGGTGATTACTAGGAAATCAGCCGGCATTGTCTCACCGGGACACCCGGCGTCAACAGCACGACAAGGGCTCCATGCTGCCGCGGTGCCGACTCGTCAGACTCAAGTCCTGAAGTATCCTCAGTTAACTGTGGGGGTGGGTCAACTATTTTGTCACCAATCCCATGGAACTGAACCCACAACCATTCATGCAGCTCCTTGTGGTACTGCTCGGGTGATAACACGCTTCTTCGAGTTGTTCATGGGGGGAGTTCTGGATGGGGTAGTCTTCCAATGGGATTTCTTCCGTCGGGGGACCCCAATGATGATCCATATCCTACAGAAAACAAAGATCCCAATCGACGACGAATTATCTTTGCTGGTGGTGATGAAATTGCTGGTAGAGTGTCAAGGGACAAAGCTTATAACCCCATGACTTCGTCAAGGAAAGGAAAGAAGATATCCAAAAATGAGTATGATCAAGATGAATGGATATGGAAGGATGAAACTGCATTGACGAGAGTGCACAAGGTACCGAGAAGAAAGATGTTTACCCCCAAAGAGGCTGACTTTCTACCATGCAAGATGAGACGGTTTAGGGATGAACGGGAAACCAACCAAGTGTTTCAGTCAAGTGGGAGGTTAATCCATGATTCATGGAGGTTGGCGGGGAATAACATCGAGAAGACCAATAAAAGAAATGAATTCTGGACGGGGACCACTACCTTCAAGATCATATCCAACGCAGACATCAATGATGTGATGGACAGCGGGTCTGATGTGGAGGACAGGGCATCGTGCCAGGACACCGTGGTCACCTGTATCCTTGATGGAAACATGAAAATCATTCCTTTGGATGACATGTTTATAGCCCATCATTAGAAAACAAAATGATTGGGACATTCAGATGACACTCCACCGAAAGAATGGAAAGACTTTGACGTACCATTTCAAGCAATCTTATGCCGATTTTCTCGGGAAAGTACTCGATGACATTGTCATATCACTCAACCTCTATGAGGTGAAAGATGACGTCCCATGTTTGCTCCTCATGTGTGCTGAAACGCAAAGTATCATCACAAAGATTCACGCACAAAGTCGGTTCAAGATGATGCATGTGGTCACAATTACCGAAGATGACAACCTAATGTCCAACTACGGAAGGGCGAAATGGAGACGTTGCATCAGGGGTCCTAGTGACTGCGTGTTCTTTGCGGGACCTTGCACCGGTGGTTCACCGTGGAATCGCTTAAACAAAAACGTGAGTGAGGTCACTGCACACAACATCAGAATGAAAGCATTTCTGTATTGGGAGTTATGGGAAGAGTTCACATTGTGTCTGCAACGTGTACATATTTTGCATGCGATGGCATTGTTGGAACTACCTCGGGGATGCGACTATTGGAATGATGAGAGGATGAAGTTTCTGATTAATGGGACCCAATCAACTGTGCATGACTTTGATGGATGCATGTATGGTTTGACTTCGAAATTCAAAGATGTTGGGACCGCCATCAAGAAACCATGGAGAATCGTATCGTGGGGGGTTGAATTCTTTGACCTGCATGCAAAATGTGATGGCTCACACACTCACGGTCAATGTGCGGGTAGAGAAACACGAGCAACACAACTATATACCGAGAAGATTGTCAGATGTATTCTTCGGGGTGTCACCAATCAAATGTTGATCAACAACGTTTATGGAAGGAGATATCGACCAAAGGTTTTGGATGAGGAAGATCACCATAAGTCGAAGTCATGTGCTTGTGTCATTGTGAACGACTATGAATGCGACATTAATGAGAAGACCATCAATGAACAATTATTCATTAACTTCATCACCCAACGAGGCGGTGTGAAGGTGAAGCTGAGGCTGTATCCACGTCGTGGATCGCTATTGACGGATCCGGATCCCGTTAGAGGTAGATTGAAGGTGAAGTTAGGCTGCTACCTGCGTCGTGGGTGCGCCTTGACGGATCCGGATTCTCCTTGCCTCGTCTCGGTCTTCGCAATGGCTGGAGCTGACCTCGTGATCCCGTCAGCGGCCAAGGGTATTGGCTCACTGAAATCAACTTTGTCCCTCATCAAGGAGAAGAAACAAGAGCATAATCTTCCCGCTCCATTCTCCACTTATGAGGAAACAAATTTCAGGGGTTGCAGGGACAAGGACATCGATGAATGGTTGAATCGAGTGAAGATTTCTCCTCCCGTCGTTGTGGCCTTAGCCTTCGTCATGGACAGAAGTGGCAGAGCATTCGTAACTCATGCAATCAGGTTGCTCATGAAAATGTTGTCAAGAGTGACCAACGAGAATGAGTTGAAGATGTCCGCCACTAGCTTCATTGACAAGGGGGCCCGATTATCAAAGTTGGTGGAAGGGGCCGCCAGAAATCCAGATGAGCAAAGCATCATGCAGCTCTTGTGCACCTTCGAGTGTGCAATTAGAATAGATGAATTATGGGATACCCTCAAAGACCACTACACCGGGCAGAACAGCATGATCAACAAGGAGATCACGGTCAAGGAATTGCGCGACAAGATCGCGAATACAAGCCCAACGAACCTTGGATCCTTGAATCAGACATACCCTCCTTACGGAAGTTCATGTTATCAAATCCGGAAGAGGACGAACTTCGAGGAGATTGCCCGTCGGAAGTGGGAAAGCTGGTCATTCGAAGCGATGCGGAGAGAGGAACCTGAGCCAAATGAAGTTGAATACCGCATCAAGTATCTGGTCAACATCATGTATTATACGAGGAGAGCTATAGCCTTGGCTACGCCCTCCGACGCCACAACGCCAGAGCAGCAGTCAGGGTAAGACCATCATCGTTCAGAACGTCCTGGAGGACTGGATGTCGATGAGTTATGATCTCAGCTTGGAGCGGACGGCAGCCGTTGTCCATCTACAAACCATCCTCATGGTTTCCAAGATGCTACATGAGTGGATGACAAAATTGGAGAATTTCACATCCATGTCATACTTGAGCGGGATCATTAAGACTGATCTGGTCAGAATGAAGCAGGCCATCGACCTTCGTGACGACCTGTGGGAGTTGGGGGGCTATAACATTGAAAGGGCCGACCAGGGCATGTTTGAGGAGGTGGAGAAACGAAACAGGACGTTCTCCTGTATTCGCGACTATGTGACGACCACAGCCACCACCCAGATGGGCCAAGGGGCCACGGAAGTCTCCCACATCGATGGCTGGGACATTCCGCTGATGCCGAAAGACGGCAGAAACCCTCCTAGTCAACCAGATCATCCAGCTTGGGATCCTTCACCAATCAGAATGATGAACGACAAGCAGCAAAGGGAAGCCGATGCGCAGCGGGCGCAACAGCAACAACAACAGACTGGGCCTAGCAGTTCCACCGCCGGTGGACGCGATGGTTCCAGCTCTGCAGCTGGGAGCGCACCACCACCGAAGGCTCCACCTTCGAAGCCAAGGCCATCGACGCCTCCTACTAGAAAGGACTGGGTAATTCCTCGGGTGCCAAATGGGCATCTTTTCAGGACATCCGCAATGCCCGACCAAAGGAATTCAGAGTTCATCACGTCTGCTTGGATGGACGAACGGGACCACTTTCTTCTATCAATTGTCCAAGGCCCCGCAGCTCAGGCTGCCAGTACATCGGGATCAGCACCTTGGGCACAGTATTTGAGGAGAGTGACGGCCTACGCCTGTATGGTCTTCGGAGTCTGCAACCCGGGGGTCGTTACTGAGGACACAGCATCCACAATCTCTGAGAAGGATTGGCTTAGATGCTATAGCCATATCGTCCGCAAGTACATGTTGACGCGGACTGGATGCTACCTGTCAACGGCAGGAATGCTGATGATGCTTGGACACCACGAAGTGAACGTCGCCAACCAGTCCGATTTGGGCCGAATCAAGAAGCTGATCACGAACCCGCGTGCATGCAGGATCATTGAAGCACCGAGCGGCCCAATGGAGGTTGACATGTTGGCCGGTGACTTTAGGGCTGGGACGACCATCCTCATCACTGATTTGACGTTCCGCGTGGGAACCCAAAGTGGGACGCATGGCATTCAAATGGGGTTAACTGACATGGGATGGGAGAGTGTTGAGGTCTTCAAGATCCATGATTCTGAGTTGGATCGACCACTTCAACAATTTCTCGCAACGCTTGAAAAGGTCAAGCAACATCTCAAAACGGATACCATCGATGATGGCCAGGTAACGGTTCATCTTTGGTTGTTTTTGCAGTTCCTTCATGAACAGAAGCCACCCCACTGTGTAATGCTCGAGAATGATTTTCAGAATCAATTTGTCAAAGGAGTAATTGACCTTGATCAAGTCACATCCCGACCCTTGATGGTCGCTATCAACAACGACTCCATGTTCAATGGTGTGGACTCCGCCACATCAAGAATCGCAGTTGAGTTGATCGAGAAGATGAGGCTCCAAGGGATCTTAGTGACTTCTGACCAGAGAATGTGGCGGTCGATGTATTCCCAATATGGAAGACAGTTCTCAGTGTTGAGCACGACCAAAAAGGGGACCCTGGGAAAGACTGCAATCTGGTCTGTCATCGAGAAGAACCTGTTTCGCCAAAGGGTTTTCCTCATGTGTGCCACAAACAGCGAGTATGTATCCGTACTCAATGAAGGGGCATTCAAACCTGAGGAGTCCGGTATCGACACGAAGGTGTTGGAGGACATGACTGGCCCAACTGAGGCATTCAAAATCGCAAGTGGCGAAATGTCCCCAGGTGACTACGCAACCGATGACACAACCATTTTCCAACGAGGCCCTGGAACCGCCATCAACAGGTTTACGAAGGACAAGAGGTTTAAGACCCGATGGGTTGAACCAGTGGTCGGCACTCATGAACTGGAACCCGTTGTGTCGGATCGATGCATGTGGTTCACCATCGACAAGGAGAGCTCTGACATCTTGTGCGGCTGCTGCAGAAATGCGGTAACGATGGATGAGATCGAAACATGCCAGGTGAAACCGACCCACTGCATCAACTGCTCTGCAAACACCCAAGATCACTACAAGCGCTCCGCTCCCACATTGGAAGCCAGGAAATCCGTATTGCTCCTGGCGGCCAGGTTGAAGGTCGCATTTGAGGATCTTGGTGTCGACGTGGTTGACATCAATCAAGGATTTCAGACATGGCTTACATTCACGGCATCTTCTTTGATTTCAAACGCTTTATTGCCGTACGGGGAGCACTTGATGAAGTCTCTTTCGCACATGGGGGGAGTCAGGGTATCGAAGAGACAAGCTCTGGAGATCTTCCGGAATGGACGCGGCAAACAATTCAGCATCTACCGCGAAAGAATCTATGATGAGGTCGCGAAGAAGTGGCTCCTGGTCTACAGGGTCACGAAAGACTGCGGGAATGTCGCGTACAAGGACTTCTTCGAGAAGGTCGCTGTTCCTGAGGTGAAGGAAAGGAACGAAATCTTCGGATTCTCCCGTGCATCAGCCGAGAAGACTGGGGACATCATCGAGTTTTGGCTTGGCGTCTTGGATGTAGCAAACATGGCAAAGGGAGTTGTGAATGTCTTCAATGCCAGCGTTGATCCTGCTGAATTCCTCAACGGCTTGGAGAAGGCATTGGCTCAATTCACATCAACCTCCAGAACTACAAGCACCATCAATGACAAGAGACGGGGATCTTTCGACTGCACCCTGCAAACTGCAGAAGCCGAAAGGGTCATGAAGATCATCCACGCAATCCCCCGGGTATGAATCGCTGATCAACTTCAGCTGTCTCACGGAGTGGGAGAAAGATCAGGTCTTCTCTCAGTATCGAAGAAAGCACCATATCACAGGGGATGATGCCAACATGGGCACTGATGCTGATGCCAAGCCAGGTGACGAGTCGTCGACTCACCCTGGGGAGGAGGAGGCTGATGAGCCAGCGAACGACCCTACTGATGTGGTTAGGGACTCAGAGATTTCCGGAAAACAACAACTCCTGGATGCGTTGGGAAAACTCTTCACTGTCTCTGAGGATGTCAATGTGTGTTTGTACTGTGGTAGCACCAAACATGGTCATCTCGAATGTGAAAATGAGAAGAAGGATGAAGTCAGAAAGGTATTAAAGGCCGTCCGAGCGTCGCTCGAGGCTGACAGTCCTACATCTGATGACGTCGAGATGGAACCGCCTGAGCACAGAAAGGACGGATCAGGTGCTACAGAAGGGTCAGGGCAAACGGATGAGCCTACAAAACCGAGGTTTGGTGAATACCAGTGGTACGACAGCATCAGGACTATGTCCGAAGTCGGAGACCTCGATGAGTATGGTAGGTTCTGCATTGAAGGGCGTGATGTTACAAAGCTAGGACCCCAGAATGTCGTTGATCTCAACGAAGTGATCCGGGACGCTATTGTCAGAGGAGGAGGTGACACTTGGTCAGTACCAGAGTTCCTCGCAAACTACTCCGACAACAACATCAGAAAACCCTTCTACAAACGGATCGAAGCGCCGCGAGATGGTTTCTTGAAAATCATCCCCACGACGGGAGCCCACTTCTTCAACTGCTTCTACTTTGGGGGTGTGGAGTATGCGGCAAACTATCGCTTCGAAACTGGCAATCGGCTCGACAGCTATGAGGACAAGGTGAGCACATCACTGAATAGGATCCTGCGACACAATGTAGGGAAGGCCTCAGAGTCACAAAGCTTGTTTTGTGACGACGCCGGCTGGGTACCCATTGAGGAAGTACTCAAATGTGAGTCAATCTGGAGACATGAGTACCAACGTTGGCCGCATGTCTTCCTCGCCCCCAAAGGAAGAGCAAGCGATCAAAGTGCATGGAATGTCAAAGAGGCGAACTATCGCATGACATTGCTGTTCAAGATCATGTTCCACTGTGCCCGATATGGACGTCGTGTGCGTGAACAAGTCTTGGCATTTGGGATCAACAAGGATATTGATCGCAAGAGCTTGACATGCATTGACAACAATGTCAACGCGGACACGCCTATTCCTGATGAGGGGCTATTGCTCTTCCACATCACGAAGAAGACCAACCTCCGAAGCATTTGGAGGCAGGGACTAATTCCGGGAGGTCTTGGAGAAGGTCATCGTATGTTCACGTTCTTCAATCCATATGTGCCATGGGATCATAGATCATGGACCATCACGAAGAGCGTTGATACGCGAAAAGGGGACTACATCTGCCTCTTCATCCCGACCGAGACCTTGATGGTGGAGTACGGTGGTCGATTGACCGATTCGGGACAGATCGTTTCGCCAAAGATCATCCCGTTCTCAGCGATCAAAGGAGGATGGATTCAAGATCCAAAGGATCAAAACAACAAGACATGGCTCCGGTTGTTCGTTCCGTCGGGCGACGACCAGGTAGTCCGGTCAGGCACTGTCAAGTCAAGAACTGTCGCCACCAAGGAGTCCATTCTGAGGATCGCAAGTCAATGCATCGACGCCGAAAAGCAACCGTATGACGAGATCACCATGGATGCGATGAACATCGTCAACCAATTCAGGAACAACCTCATTGAAGCTGGCGGACAAGAACAATACCTCGCCCGCATCAAGCTGATTGACTACATCGTCGAGCGCAAGAGGGTGGAAACTTCAGGTTGCCGTCATTGCCCTCATTGCCTCAATGAGACGCCGACGAAGTTGGCAGTATGTCTAGGTTGCTGGACAGAGCTTGAGAGCTGTGGAATTCGACCATATAGACTACAAGCTCCTGAAGACGATGAAGACGAAGCCACAAAGAAAGAGCTCGACGAGGAGGTTCGCCGACAGGAAGAATCGTTGTTCAAGGATACGGTCCACCAAGCACAGGAAAACGTACCTGAATCCAACGATTATGGCTTCAATCCTGACGAGGTCGACTACAACGAAGGCGATGACGAGGAAATGGATCAGGAGGAAGAGACTCAGCAGGAAGACGACGAGATCGTTGAAGAGGAAGACGATGACGACATGAACGTCGAACCTGAAAATGAGCCTTCATCCAACCTGCCAGTATGGACCAAGAATCTTGTGCCTGGAGGCAAGGGTTTGCCAGGAGACGGACTTGTCAACAATGATGTCTCCGAGGCCGCGGCTCACTTGTATGACAATGCCGTGATGTCAAATTCATCGCAATGTTCAGACTCTACTACAACCAGAGAGTCACTCTGACCCCAGAGGAGTACTATGCGTTGATGACGGCTACAAAGCGAGTCCGGCTGGACCTGGACGACTTCTGCCCTTACACAGGCGAAGATCAGGATGGCAAACTCAAGCGACCAACTGAGCAGGAATTCGACGAACTCTTTCAAGAGAAAGGGAAGAAGAACTCATGGTCAGAGGGAGAAAAGATGTACTCTGGGCGGCCGAGAAACATGATGATGCCTGTCATCAAAACTCTAGAGGTTTACGAAAAGATGATGGAGTTTCTTGTATGTGCCGGGTACACTCCCGAGTCCTTAGGTTTCCTCATGCCAATGACGAAGATGCAAGGTGATGCAAAGGAAAAGCAAGAGATGAGGGTGACCATTAGCAACTTTCTCCGACGACTGATGAAGGGAACTTTTCCCGAATATGAATCATACACCTTCTTTCGTTCCGGGAGCCACGGCTTCCCCAACTGCATTGAACTCCCAGCTTTCTCGGTATATCTGAGTCTGAGAGAAAAGGAACAAAGGGTGGAACTACTCTTTGCTGCCCAACAATGCGGTATTCCTTTACCTCGCAATTTCATCAGCAAGATGGCTTACGCCATTCAACTCGCTGAGGCCGAGGCGCAGAGGGGAAAGTCCGAAATGAAAATGAAGATGGCTCCGAACCTGGGGGACGAAGTGGTAAGTGAGGTATTCAAAGCAGTCGGGGACAGTGCCGCCGCCAAGCGTGCCACTGCAGACGCAAAAGCCAGATCATCAACACAGCCTTCACAGAAACCTGAAGGTACTGGTTCAGCGTCATCCTCATCGGCCAGTGCACCAAAGGCCAAGGCTATGCCGAAGTCTTATGGACCATCCAAAGCACCACCTGCGAAACCTCCATCGCCGAAAGCTGCTCCGAAACGCGCGGCAGGTTGGGAGAAATCTCAGAATACACCCCAATGGAAGAAAGTCCGCCGCGAGGAGTAAGCCAACTACCTCTGTCCATCCAAATGATCACTGGACTATAAGATGTGTATCGTCTTTGTGAACAGATGATCAGGAAAAGGTCAACTGAGTGGACTCTGAGCGAGGCAGTAGACTAATTCGCTTATAGTCCAAGATTATCACTATTCCCAATCTGCACGATTTTTTTTAGCAATGTGCACGTGAATTCACTAGTTAGCGCCAATTGCTATTCTTGGTGGAGCAGTCTACTTCCGTCGTCGATGGAGTGACTCGCGAAGCCGTAATCGTAGAGTAGCTGCAAGCTAGTGATAATTCGCGTTGTACAGCTCGATCTTGCGCTGATGCATTGCATGCCAAAGAGTAGGCAACCCCGGATCCGCTACGCTCGTCGGGTGTGGGTGAAGGGGAAGCTGAATGGACTTGCGTGTACAAAGGCGTAATTCGTGCACAACAAAGGACATAATTCAAAGTTCCCACTCTCGTGCCTACGGTGCGAAGTCACCGGAGGCATGGGGGGTGTTAAAGGGAACGAGGTAGTTATGCATGTGTAACATGTATCATCTACAATCTGACAATTACCGCCATACATTGGCTCAAGCGTATGGAGAAAAGGGCTGCTTCGCGTGACTCTGCATGGCAATCGTCGGCTACCGGTAACAAGGGTACTACCTGATCGAGATAACATCCGGAACAAGGATCAAATTGTTCACATATACATACATACATACATGCATGCATGCATGCATGCATGCATACATACATACATACATACATACATATACATACATACATACATACATATATATATATATATATACATACATACAGACAGACAGACAGACAGACGGACAGACAGACAGACATACATACATACATACATACGCACACATACTGTGTATGTGTATATATATCTATATATGTATGTATCCATATGCACAGAATTATTATGATTATTGTTATTTCATTATTATATATATATATACACATATACATAATCAATATAATACACATATTTTCAAATACTATATAGATACATGCGAATAATATATATATACATACAACAGACAAATGAATGATTATGTGAGTATACATGGATTTTATATATTTATTCAAAAGGTAGCCCACTAGCTAACATCGAACTAAATAGACACAAAAGTAGATAGATATATCAATAGAATTAAGCGACATATCTATCAACATACACACGTAATATAAATGCATATATACGTATAAGCATATATATATATACATGTACATATATACGCATAGTCATGCTTTATGAAGTACATGTTGAGTTTCACCTTGAAAATCCATCCCAGGTCGTACATCCGATGAATCCGGCGCAAGGCATATATCAGGCAATGGAAGAAGGATGGCATGATCGACGATAGCAAACCAGACCCGTGGGGTCCCTACTTCGGTCCCAACTTGGGGGTGCAGCTCTACGAGTGTTCCAACGTGGGATAGTACTATAAATGGGATATCAATGGTCCATTTAACAATAGTAATGGGACATTAATTACTGGGATAGTGGGATACTAATGGATACTGATGGATAATTCTGGATGATTCAGTATATGGCCCTTAATGTCAAGCCCGGATGAGACTAAACCATGGCTTATGAAAATTAGGGGGTACTCCTCCAACAGTCATTTCATCTAATACTTTTTAATGGTAGCCTCCCAATTAAACAGCCGTTTGGGGTTTATTAATCCAGGGTTGACATGATATTCCAATATAGCCATACTTCGTTGGGGCCCTCCCAACTTCTGGAGGTGAACTCACCATTACGGGCCAGAGGATGATTGGGTAACCATCAGAGAAATATGGGGGATGTAACCAGCAGACTATGGGATGAACTGCTTGGTGGTTTCACATGGTGTCTTGTTGTCCATGCTTGAAATGGGTGATCCCGACGTTCATATCTTTGGGGCTGGCTTAACTTTCTGATCACTTATATAGTTGAACTTTGAAAGGTCAATGTGATCTTTCCGTTCATTTTCAGAGAAACAACTGCCGGACAACTCTGATTTTACTTGGATTTTGCCAGCGAACATATGGTGGTTTCCTGAAACAACATCCTGACACAAATCAACTGTGAGGTGGTAAGATCTTCTGGGGTACCCAGGCTGCTCCGCCGGCTTCTGAGGCCATATCCCTACACGGAAGAGATGGTACAAGGCGTGGGTCGCCGGCGCTGGTAACAGTTACTGAAACCAACCTCTGGAAGCTTCTTGTAAAGATTCGGTAGAGACCCAAATTCCTATTGGTTGATGAAGTTTGAGAGAGTAGCACAAGCCCCAAAAACATGATTCGTGAAAATTTCAGTGTACCCTCTGGTAATTTAACATAGCTATTGAACAATCACCTTTTTTAATGGGAAAACTCACTATTTCAATGACCATTTTCTATGTCGCTATTTTGACATAACCAGAGGGTATCCTGGGTCGCAAATGGCATGCCCAGAACAGCAGGTTGGATCGATCGCACTAACCTGGAGTGGATGAGAAAACAGGCACGTCAGCAGCAGTCACTTGGCTGAAAGCACGGCTTCTTGTGGCAATTCACCCAATTTTTAGTACATCGAATATGAAATACGACTGGGGATCCAATAAAAATGGGGATTGAATGGGAAAATTATGACTGGGGATACGTATATTATATATATATATGTATACTATACACACATGCAATCATATGCATACATATAGAATTATCCTGAAATAGATAGACTATTTATGGAATTTCCCTATAGATAGACTTCCTTTTTCAGGACGATTCTACCTGAATGGGATGATTTGTCGTGGCGATGACATTCTTGGGTATTCCTCCCTATTATAACTATAACCCCTGCTTTGGTATTGGATATCTTCAGCTATTGATATTGGGGGAAAGAATTACCCAACCAAACAAATGTCAGACAAATCTCGTTGGGCAACAAACTGGAAAGGTGGAATGATTGGTATTCCGGGGTGCTGCAGATCCGACGGTGCCGCAGTCTGTCGTCCAAGAAAAAGAATCGGATGGTTGCTTTACTGCTAACTAACCAACAAAACCTGGGGATATATGAACATCAATATAGGGTTACATCGCCAAAATCGGGGGATAGGGGGATATACTTACAGTGCCATATCTGGGATCTATAACTCTCTCTAAGCCTCTAATAAAAGGTGCAGGGTCTTCAAGGGCCTCCGAGTTGATTTCCATGTGATTCCACGTCAAAGACTGACATCCCTCACAGCAGGAGATACCCTCGGGAAAATTTAAGATATAGCCCGGGACAATTACCAATTTCTAGATGATTTACCTACTAAACATTGGACAATTATCATGTTTTTGGTGATTTATCTCTTAGACATAGTCATTTTCTCAAGTTTGCTCCAACCAAGTATTGGTAGATAATAGCCACAAGTGTGGGAAATGAGTTGTCTCCTTATTTGAACATATTTGCCCAATTTGCCCCCTTGTAACTGGGCTGTTTTTTTGAGCCTGTTTCTACATGATTTACCCATGGCTATGTTGGACCAGAGGATGTGGAGTCTAAAACACAGCTGGACCAGACTGAAGTGTACGCGGCGACATGATCATTGGTTCAGAGATGCTCTGTGGATAATTTATGATTGGTAGATCCTGATCTCAAGTAGCTTACCATGCGATAATTTTTCACATAGCTATGGAAGATGACCCATTTATAGATGATATATATATATATGCATATGTAATTATATATAATTATATATTGGTTGACCCCTGTAATGCTTATAACGTGAAAAGCATATTCTGGGTTCCTGGGCGCTAATTCCGGGTTCTTGGGCGCTAATTCTGGTGTTTTTGGCGGTGCTTGGATTTCATTTGAGAAAAACAATGATACATCACAAAACCATGGGCGATGCTTAGATCCCATTAGGGAAAACAATGATGATACATCACAAAACAGTGCCCAGGACTACCCAGGACTACCCAGGACTACCCAGGACTACCCAGGAACTGGTCATACCAGTTGCACTAAGCATTGGGGACAGTTGCACTAAGCATTATGACCAAAATGCCACCTTCAGACCAGTTATGATAAGCATTGCAGCCCTGTAATGCTTAGCTCAACTGGTTTGTGATTCCTGGGTAATTCCTGGGTACTGTCTGGGTAAAGCTAGGTAGGGGTTAGTACCCAGGTACTGCCCAGGAACATCGGACCACTTACAATAAGCATTACAGGGCTGCAATGCTTATCATAACTGGTCTGAAGGTGGCATTTTGGTCATAATGCTTAGTGCAACTGTCCCCAATGCTTAGTGCAACTGGTATGGGTAGTCCTGGGTAGTCCTGGGTAGTCCTGGGTAGTCCTGGGTAGTGCAGGGTAGTCCTGGGCACTGTTTTGTGATGTATCATCATTGTTTTCCCTAATGGGATCTAAGCATCGTCCATGCGGTCAAGCCCCCACTTTCTTGATTTCCAGCCCCTGACCGTGCCAGCCTCGGTGCCGCGCACCGTGCCCCAGTTTTTTCCCACGTTATAAGCATTATGTGGGATAATCAAATTATATATATAACACTATATATAATTATAATATAATTATTTATATTATATATATATATATTACATATATATATATATATTACATATATATATATATTATAGATATAAAATAAACACGGTGATTTTCCATAGCAAACTGTTAAATTACCCCGGCGCAAGTACGATTTTTTAATGGGCCACCTTTCCGCCTTTCCACTCAGCGGGAACTCGCCCATGGCCCCAGCAAAATGCTCATCCGAAAGTCCGCTCAGGGCCGCTGGCAGGTGAGCCCCGCGTGCGGTGCATCTTCGAAGTCGTTGCTTCCAAAAAGTTGCCGAGAAGGGTGGGACTGTGGCTGATTGTACAAGCTTAAATATCGTTTATGGTAATTACACATCTAGTATATCTAGAGTGCCAAGTTTGTCAGTGAAACGATACCTTATTCTTGTGAGCCATAACAAGATGTGTAAGAATCGTCTCACAATTTCCACGTGAAGCCTACTATGAATGTCTAATTTCGAAGGTACGGCAAGGAAAAAGGCTTTCATATTTTAATATGACAAACAATTGGAGGGTTTTCAGTGAAAGGTGGAAAAGCTAAAAAGAAGGGAGCAAATCTAGGGAAAACCCATGGTTTTCATGAGAAAGCCATGTAGTTTTTTCTGTCCATTCCGGGTGTTTGGGAGCCGCCAGGGATCAGAAGAAAATTGTTTTCCGTTTCTCCGAGATAGCCGGGTAGCGTTTTTCAGCCAGCTGGACCATGGGCATCCCCGAGGAAGTATACATACATCTACGACAACCAAGGTACCGAGCTTGAGCCTCAGGATATGATGCTGAATGATGCTGAATGATGGGTTGAGCCTCAGCTAGTTCAAGCATAATTATGATCCAATGGATGAATGCGAGAAAGAAATCTGATGAAAGAACACATCTGGGTGACTGGGCGAAGATTCTTGACATCCCCCAAAAAATAGCTGCTTCATGCTGCTTTCATCCACAAAAGTTTTTTTTTCCCCACCTGCCAGGTGAGGGTTGTTAGATTTTATGTCAGTTGCCTCCTCCTCCTCCTGCCTCGTCCTCCTCTCGTCCTCCTCTCCTCCTCCTCCTCGTCCTCCTTGTCCTCCTCGTCCTCCTTGTCGTCCTCGTCGTCCTCTCGTCGTCCTCGTCGTCCTCGTCGTCCTCGTCGTCCTCGTCCAACTGCGACCCGCGATCCACAGTGTTCTCTGCCGGACCTCAACCACGACCATCCACCCCGCAGTGTTTCCCTGCCGGACCTCAACCACGACCAGCCACCCCAGTGTTTCCCTGCCGACCTCAACCACGACCATCCACGCCCAGTTTTCCTGCCGGACCTCACCGCGAGTATCCCCGCAAGTTGTTCCCTGCCGGACCTCAATGTAGGAAGATAAATGTCAGATAGAAGTGCCAGAAGAAATTTGCCAGATAGAATGCCAGAAAGATATGCCAGAAGATATGCCAGAAGATATGCCAGAAGATATGCCAGATAGAATGCCAGATAGAATGCCAGAAGATATGTCCAGAATATATGCCAGAAGATATGCCAGATAGAATGCCAGATAGAATGCCAGAAGATATGTCAGATAGAATGCCAGAAGATATGCCAGATAGAATGCCAAAAGATTTGCCAGATAGAATGCCAGAAGATATGCCAGAAGATATGCCAGATAGAATGCCAAATAGAATGTAGATATGTCAGATAGAATGCCAGAAGATATGCCAGATAGAATGCCAGAAGATTTGCCAGATAGAATGCCAGAAGATATGCCAGAAGATATGCCAGATAGAATGCCAAATAGAATGTCAGAAGATATGTCAGATAGAATGCCAGAAGATATGCCAGAAGATATGCCAGATAGAATGCCAAATAGAATGTCAGAAGATATGTCAGATAGAATGCCAGAAGATATGTCAGAATATATGCCAGATAGAATGCCAAATAGAATGTCAGAAGATATGTCAGATAGAATGCCAGAAGATGTGTCAGTAAGAACATGTATAAATGTCATGGTGGGGATCACACGAAGTAAAGTAATTTTTTTAACCCCGCTTGACTAGGAGGACCACCTCGAGAATTGGTTGGGTAATTCGCTTTGATGGCAATGATTGTTATTGGTAGTACTACTGTACAATACATATATATATATTGTCATGATATTGGTATTATTACTATTACTACTATTATTACTAGTACTACTATTATTACTATTACTATATCATTACTATTATATTACTGCTATTATTACTGTTATTACTATTATTACTATTATTGCTATTATTACTATTATTCCTACTAGGATGCCCCCCGGGACTTAAGGAGTTATAACTAAGTTATAAGTAACGTAACATAACTTATAAGTTGACTTATAAGTTGGTTAACTGGCTAAGTAGGTTCTAAGTTGATTGTTTTTTTTAAGGGACTTAGGTTGAACTTAGCTAGTTACTAAGTATGTTGCATGTTAGGAGTCATGAACTTAGGATTTACTTAGGTTGGACTTAGCTTAGTTAGCTGTCATGATGAATTTTCATGTTTTTTGTATGGCTAACTAGTTTGAGCAATTTTTCTTGTGGATTTTAAGAAAACAAGGTTGTGGCAGCAAGACTTTATTTGCGTCTGTGGCCGTTTTAAGGGAGAAGGCTCGAGTTTTGTTTGTGAAGGTTCCGGGCCCATCATGGCTATGCAGTTGGAGCGACATCTGAAGGCCTCGCAAACTTTCTTGGATGGGGTGAAAACCCTTCCCAACTTTAGAGAAATTCAGATTAAGCAACATGGTGAGTTGTGCCGCTGCCTTGCCAAAGTGGAGAGCTTGACCACGGAAGTGTCGGGTCGCCTGCTGTTGCTTCTTGATCATGCACTGTGGGGTGACTATGCAGATCAGGTGAAGCAAGACATTGTGGCCCGCACGGGAAGTGAAGACAAGGAACGGAGAGTCAATCAGGATTACATGGCGGTTGTATCTTATTTACCTTCGGCTTTGGTTGCGCGCCTGGAATCGGATCGTAACCGTGCCCAAGTGTTGGAATTGCTGTGCCAATTTTTGGTGAAGCTAGGCCTTCGTCATCCGACGGAGAAGACCTGTGGTCTCATCCTTGCTCTAGCGTTTGATTATCATGGAGTGGCCTTTGAAGCGGACAAGTGGCAATACACCATGTTGCATAAGGCGACCATTCAAAGGCTTTTGACCAAGTCAGAACCGCCAGTTTATTTGAATGTGTTGCCGTCGGATGTGGCGCAGTGTCCACGCGTCCTTTGGGATGCAGCATTGGAGGGGCAGCAACCGCATGGCGTGCAGTTTCCCTCTGAGCTGGTGATGCGTGGTCGCGCCTGGCCACTGCGTGCCTCGCATCGGATTGCTGCCCAGGCCGCGCAGCCGAAGGCCGTTGGTTCCCAGTCAATGGATTTTTTTCTGGTGGGTCAGATGGCCGCTGGAATGATGTCTGCTGGTCAACCGCCTGCGAGGCAGTCCGTGACGCCAGCGGCATCTTGTACTGCGAGGGAGAAGCCGCAACCTCTGCTGGCTTTGGAGGATGGCCGCGTTGAAGACACTGGTGCATCGGTGGCAGAACCGCAGGTTGTTGCAGCCACGGCTGTGCCCGATGCAGGTGCGAATGGTGTTGCTAAGACGTTGGCGGCCTTGAAAGGAGCAGTTCACTCTCAGAACGGCGAGAATGGAAAGAACCATAGGGTTTTGAAACGACCAGCGTCCAAGTCAGAGCAGTCGAAGAAAGAGAAGATTGAATCTGAGCAGAAAACCGCAGGGAAAGTTTTGAAGAAACCAGCTGCCAAGGCAGCCCAGGCCATGCCCTCGAAAGCGGTTGCTAAGCGACCCGCTGCTGCGATGGCTATGAAGAAGTCACCCAAGAAGAAGACAGGGGAAAGCAAATCGCAACAGCGTCAGCGGCTGTTGGCAACATTGCCTCCCAAGCTCCGTCGTAAGTTTCAGAATGGCTGTGCCCGTTGCCGCTGGCGCAAGGAATGCTGTCTCAGTTGTTGGCGCTTGCGTGGTTTCTTCTTTTACTGAGAGGGATGCATAGAAAAGACAACAGGCAGACAGTCCCGGAGAGGAAAACATGGAGCAAACGTGCTTGCATTTAAATCATATGTTGAGTTGCTCTGTCTGTGCTTCTTTTCCACAGCTTTTTTTGGTGCAGGCGTGACGGCTCAAACCCGGGGCGAACCTCTCATGGTGACTGTCCGGCGCGAGGCCGGAAGGAGCCGAGGATGGGGGGTCTGATATATATATATATATATGTGAATCTCTTGGTATATATATATAAGAAATCCATTTTTGATATATAGATGCATAAATATATATATATTCATATATCTATATATATATATTGTTTATATATATATCCGATTCTGCTGTCTTGCCTTTGTCTGTGGTGCTTTCGCCTTGCGTGACAAGTCCTACGAGGACTTTCGAGACACCTACGAGGTGTCTGGGCCGCTCTTCCACATGGAAGTCCTACGAGGACCTCCAAGATACCTACGAGGTGTCCGAGTCTTCTGTCTAGAAGTCCTACGAGGACTTTGGAGACACCTACGAGGTGTCTCGTGTGTCTTCCTACGAGGAAGACGGTTTTCCCACGAGGAAAACTGGAACGTGATGGATATACCTACGAGGTATATTCCCACAGCGGAATGTCCTACGAGGAAATTCCCGGATGACCGGACAGATTCTACGAGAATCTGATCTACGACATGGCCTACGTGGTCATGGCGCACTTGCAGCACTTCCGCGGTGTCTGCAAGAGGCAATATATAATGTCTCTCTGTTTTTTTTGCGGTCTCACTCATGTGTTCTGAGATGAGTTCTATATCTGTGTCTATGATAGACTTATACATAGATACGAATGTTACATATTGGATGCTTTTATATATGGGTATGTATAGATCGATACGTATATATAACCCATTCATTTTTTTTGGCAATGTTTGGTCGCATGTCATGCTGCCGCAGGCCTCGATGGCTCCGGACGATGAGGACGAAGAGTCCTCGGAGGAAGACGTCTCGGACGAGGAGGAGGCTAAGGGCCCCCAGCCGGAACCGAGGGAGACAGAGACGAAGGACCGCAAAGACGCAAAAGAGTCTCCCTTTGACAAGAAGGAGCGCCGCGAGACCCGTGCTAAGAGCCGGGATCGTGGCAGGCATGCGTCGAAAGAGAGGCGCTCAAAGGAGCGGGACCGTTCCCGTCGCTCCCGGAAAGGTTGCACACGCTCTCGTGAGCGGGTGAGTAAGAAGGAGGACCGCAAGGCCCGTGACAAGTCTCGTGGCCGCTCCCGGGTGCCCGTTTCCCGCAGTGATCGTCCGAACGAACCGACGGGAAAGCCTCCGAAGAAGGTGGAGTTACTTCCGAAACAGCGAGCTGCCACGAAGAAGCATGAGGGCGACTGGGACCAAAAGAAAGCAGATCGGGTTAAATGCCCGCACTGTAAGAAATCCCTCACAACGCAACTGAGTGGACAGAAGCAGCACATGTATATGAATCTGTAGTGCCTGCGGTGTCAATTCTGGAATCAGCTTCCGGTAAAACGCCAAACGCAGGAGGAATGGGGGAAGACTCTGGCAAAGGCCACGGAGCTCCGAGCTCAGCGTGAGCAGGAAGATCTGAGGGACGCAGAGTCGGGGGCTCCGAGCTCCCGCTCTGTGTCACGCAAGTCTCGCACGGTGCAGCCCCGGGAGCCGCTTCCGAAGCCTGTCCCGGTGCCAAGCCCAAGCGGCTCCGAGGAGGATGGGCCAGACCCCTCGCCGCAGCCATCGGCCGCTAAGCGCGCAAAGCCGAAGGGAGCCAAGAGCAGCAGCGCCGGGGGGAGGCAGGTGATCATCAACATTGCCTGAGACACCGGCAGGCCGTGAACTCCTTTTCTTACGCTGATATGGCGTTGCACTGTGTCTGGAAAAAAGAGTGCACCGCGTTCGTGTCAGGGGATGCCTGGGGATTTCAAATAACGGGGTTTATAAGTATACTTGGCTTCAAAGGTTTCCACTAGATAACAGAATGAGAGTTTTTTTTGGTGGTCAGGATATATTCTTCGAAACACATATATGTATGAAGAATCTCTGAAACTTGGGTAGCTGTGGCTCGAATGGGTTTCCGGATAGACAGATAGCAGTTGGAAAATGCCACAGCCATGTCACTTCAATATATCCAAAGATGACTTGGCAACTTTCCGTGCTGCGCTGGAAGCTGCTGCCTCTAGCCAGCTGTCTTTGTGGACCTCGTGGGAAACATGCTGGGTCACGGTGTCTGAGTGCTTGGATCAAGCAGAAGCTCGTGCCTATGAGGCTGGGGATGTGGCGGCTGCCAAGCAAGTGCTTCGTCTCAATAAGCTTATTCAGACGTGCTTGCAACCGAACTGGCAACTTGTGTCTGAGGAGCCGACTCCTGAAAAGACCATCTTATGCAGCATGTATGACTGGACGGATCAGTGGTCCAGGTACAAGCATAGTTTGGGATATTTCCATATGGAGCAATTCTCCGATGTTGCCGGTGATTTAAAGCGTTTGCAGGAGAATCTCACGCTGCTGCCTGCGTCAAGCTGGGCCCACGAGGCTGAGAAGCAGGTGTCGCTGCTGTTGGTAGATTGCTGGGCCTTGCGGTAGGGAAGACCAGAAGTTCGATGCGTGTGGTGAGAAACGGTCCCTGTCCGCGAACTGTCCGCGAACGTCCGCGGTTGTCCGCGGCTCTGTCAGGTAGATGCTTTGTCCGCGTTGTCCGCAAGCTTAACTAATATATAAGACTAAAAAAAAACCCTTGATTCCGATATCTTTCCTCTTGTCCGCGGAAGAACGACTGAAATCCGTTGTCCGCGGGTCTGTGATAAAACCTCCAAGTTTCCGTACCTTTTTGGTTCAAGACTCAAAGTGGCTCCATAGTTGCCAAGGCCTCTTCTTTATCTCCCGTTGTGTCAGATCAGTCCCCTTTGTCTCATGGCGGCTGCTCCTGCGGAGGAAGCGTGCAAGCACCGCTGCATTCTGTGCAACTTGACCCACGAGGTCGAAAGTGGCAGAGTGCACGGTCGAAAGTTTACGTGCACTCCGTGCGCCAGCGCAGACCGACTTCTACGTCGGGGCCTTGGCTCAAAGGACGAGCTGCAAAACCTCAGTGTGGAGGAACAACACAGCTTTTTCCAGAAGTTGGCTGTGGAAAAGGCCAACGCGAAGGACTCCAGAATCGACTGGAAAACTGTGCGAGCGTGTCTCGTGACCTCCTTGACAACTCGACAAATGACGGAAAATGCAACGGCTGTGGATACCCAATTCCTTCCGCTGGATGTTTGGCTGAAGCAAGGTTGGCCGGAACAGACCGTGCGGAATTGTCCCAAGGAGTGGAATGAACAGTACGGATGTGACACATATCAGGTCCCCGTGAAGAGCATGACTTGGAAGCAGACGTACCAAGCTGTGGAAGAGAGAATTCTCCGTCAGGAGAAGGAGGCCACTGCCAAGCGCATGGCACGACCCCGTGGGCCGAAGGAAGCTGAGCCGGAAGCGGCTTTGGATCTGCCGGCTCCCGAGGCTGCCAAGAAAGGAGATGCTTCGGCGGCCGCAGAGAAAAAGGCTGCCAGAGCTGAAGCTGCGCAAGAAAAGAAAAATCAAGCTTCGAATCAGAAGATGCAGCTGCTGGCTGCGAAAGCTGTCGCACCTCTGGCTCAGGATCTCCAGAGCCTGACCAAGCTACGTGCTCGTGTTCCTGCTGATTTACCAGAACCGATCCAAGCGGTCTACGAGGACAATGTGGGAAAGTTGCAGCGTTGGAGCCAAGCTGCCAAGGGCCTTCTCAAAGACTGGGAAGAGGAAGCAGCCCAGACCGGTAAAGTGGCTTTGACCGCTCCGCCGTTTGACATGGCTGATGTGAAGTGTCTCCACAAGACTGTGGTGGAGGTGCAAGCCAATTTGCGTCAACACTTGCCGGTGCCTAAAGCCAAGGCGGCCGGTAAGCGCAAGGCGGCAGAGGCAGGAGCAGAGGCCACGGACACGGCAGCTGCGGAGGGGGTCGAAGCAAATCCACCTGCTCGCCGTGTGCGCAGCAAGGGAGGAAACAAGTGAGCGAGCGCATGCGAGCCAATTTAATTTGCTTTAGAAATTCACTGTTGACCTCTCGTTTTGCTCTGTGTTGAGCTTTTCAAAGCGAAGGTCCGTTCCAAGTCCCAAATAGAAAGTGAGGCAAACTGTGCTGATCAACTGCAGGGGAGAAGCAGAAAAGAAGCGAAATGCATTATCGCATGCTGCCAAGACAAAGTGTTATAAATGCAACACAAAGCTTTGCGCGGCAATGACCTTGAGATCTCATTGACGTTTCTGCAGCATGTCTAAGTTGAACACATCAGACTTGGATTCCCTTATATTACGCATATATAGGTAAGAATATCCAATCTATATGAATATATATATATATATATATACATATTTATATATATATCTATCTATAATATGTCTGAGACTATAGATCTATATATACAGTATATATATATATCGATAAATATATATATATATATTGACAACATGATTCCTCCATATAGCTCTTCATATAGCGCTACAAAATCAAATATATATATATATATGTATTTACATCCATATGGAAATCCTATATTCCCCCTGCTATCCCCATACATATGCTACACAGATGCATGCATCGCCTCGTTATTGCAGCTGGGTGGCTCGAGTGAAAACACTGGAAGCACACGCGCGTGGCAATTAACGCTCAAGTACGAACCAATATGCCATGTATGAAAAAGGATTCAATCTGCAAATATCGAGTCCATGCCATATATATATAGATGGATATATCTTGGAATGCATTGGACCAAGTACAAGGTAACGTCATGAAAAGAAATCCTCCTTGCATATGGTATAAGGTGCTTTGAGTTCTGGAAGCATCCGAAGGAGGCAATGGGAATGCCTTCTCTTTTTAATTGTCGAATCAGTATCGGTCTGTAAGACAGATCGGTTCCTTGACTGCCGCTGAATGCAGACAAGTTGTGCGATTGGTTCGGGATGATGACAGAGGTGGTGGCACGGCTAAGCGCCCAAGTGTCAATCATCCCAAAGCGTTCCCGTGCCTTCGTGAACTATCCCTGCAGGAAGTGGAAACGGGTAGACCTCTTAAGGCCTGGAGCATGAGTTTGCCTGCATTGGTGCAAGCCAAGATTGACGCATGTCCCTTGTATCGTCTTATGATGCAAAGGGCTTTAAAAAAAAACAGAACCATCTCAATCTCATCTTTTATCAAGATGAGGTATCGGGAGGTAACATCTTGAGTCCAAATCACGCCAGAAAAAGTAATCTCACTTATTTCACATGGCTGGAATTTGACGTCATTTTTCTGGAAGATCTATGGCTCACCCTGGGAGTGACTCGCTCCAAAGAAATTGCCGCCATGGACGGGGGGATGGCTGCGTTGACCAAAGCCATGCTGTTGCAGATACGATCTGAAACAGCTAATGGCTTCGTGGTCGATTTGGGATCCATGGGGGAGCCAGTGCTTTGCTTCATAGATTCAGTCATTCTGTTGATGGATCACGAGGCGATTCGAGCTTGCACTGGCACGAAGGGTGCCAGCGGATTGAAATGCTGCATCAAATGCCTCAATCTCTTGTCCCTAAATAAGGCCGCAGAAGTCAAAGACCACTTTGATATCAGCCACGCTGATCTAGCCAACTTTTGGCCGGCCACTGATGGCTCTGTCCGAGCAGCAGCGGACCGCTTGAGAACAGAAGAAAAAAAAGGTAAGAAACAAGAACTCGAAAAACTTTTGGGCTGGAATGCTGCGATGTTGCTGGCTGGTCCATTAACGGAGCCTGCTTTGGAGAAGTGGGTTTCCGTTGACACAGTTCACTTTGACACCATGCACGCTTACTATAGTAACGGCATTATCGGATGTGAATTGGGCCATTGGTGGGAGCTGGTGCAGCACCATGCCCAGGTCACTCTCGCACAGCTCGCACTGTATGCGGCGATGTGGCAACGTTGCCCAAATTCACCTGCGGCAAAACAAGTGGGGCCGCAACACTTCTTTGAAGAAAAACTGTGGCGAGACGGTGGTGATTTCCGAGGGGAATGCGCAGCATCTGCATTGGCGCTCATTCTTTGTGTTGGGTTTTCGGAAGAAATTCTCACAGAGATTGCGGCAGTGCAAGCAGCCGTTGCTTCCCTCAAATCTCTCTACGAGGTCGTTTCTGTATTGGCTGAAGCCAAAAGATATCCACCAGCAGCCACAACACTATTGACCAAGCAGCAGGCGCACATGAGATGCTTCACTGAAGCTTACTCAAGCCAATGCATGCGGCATGCGACCCAAATTTCACTATGCCTTGCATACAACGGCACAAATTCAGAAGTTTGGTCTCCATATCGATTGCTTTCCATGCGAAAGGAAGAACAAAGCATACAAGGCACGCGCAGCATCCAACTGGAGCAATTCTCCTGCGTTCTCCAAAGGAGTCTTACTTGAACTTGTCACGCAAGACTTAAACAAGGCCTTGCCCGTGGAAAAATTTGGGCTTCGAGTCCTAAGAGGACGTATGAATGTCTCTGGCCCAGCACAGTCCGACCTTGCCTCAGAAGCGACTGAGTTGGAGTACAAGTGTGTCACGTATAGCCGAAACCAATTTGTCCGGCTCTCAGATGGCACCACTGCATGCATTCAATTCTTTCGCTGCCGAGGGGAAACGGTGGAAGTGTATCTGCAACGGATGAAAAAAGCAAAAAACAACAAAGGTTATGCAGTTCTTGCAACTTGGAACTACGTCCCTGGCGCTCATGAGATAACGGATGCAAAGCGTCTGGACCAAAGTGTTTCACCACAATACTTTCGAAGCAACGATGATGGATCCATCAGCCTCTTGTGGTGAAAAAAGAGCTCTGGTACCTGTGTGAAAACGGTATAAAATCAAACAAAACAAGGCCTAAACCTAAATAAAGCAAAATACACCTGAAAACACTTAGAAAAACTTAGCTACTTATGACTGGACTTATAAGTAAGTTATAAGTCCATCAAAAACACTTATACTTAAGTCCACTCTAACTGACTTATAAGTCCATAAGTCCCGGGGGGCATCCTAGTATTATTACTATTATTACTATTGTATCACTATTATTGCTATTGTATCACTATTATTACTATTATTCTTACTATTACTATTACTATTATTACTATTATTACTCTTACTAGTACTACTATTGCGAACTACTACTACTACTACTACTACGACTACTACTACTACTACTACTTCTACTGCTACTACTACGACTACTACGACTACTACGACTACTACGACTACTACGACTACTACGACTACTACGACTACTACGACTACTACGACTACTACGACTACTACGACTACTACGATTATTATTAGTGTTAGCGTTGCTATTGCTATGGTGGTGATGATGATGGTGACGATGGTGAATCTATCCCATCCACTCCGACAACAAGTGGTGGCTGTGAATGGCAAAGACACGTAGGCATACCAACACAATGAAGCGTGTACTATACAGATGCAACAGGTGTCGGGAGAATGTTTGCTGGTTGACCGACCACCATTACTGATGTGTATACACACATACATGATAATGCAGATTTCAGTATAGATCTCAGGGAGATGTCATGGAAAATCCACATCAAACAATATAGATCAATATTTAATCCCCAAACAACGTTAGGAAAAATTCAATGAACATGGAAAGGTCACTTGTTCCTTTTCTGAATCTTCTCAGGGGTTACGGGTTACACACCTCAAGCTCTTTGCGAACCAGGCTACACTGCATCAAGCAGCAAAGGTGTTGAGGGCTTGGGAACTTGCGGTGCCATTTTCTTGGCATGGCCAGCATATGTATCTGTAGGTGCCATGTATGTGGTGAACATGATGTTCTAATCATATATAATCCATTGAAAAAAAAACTTTTTTATTCCAGTTTCAGACATACGAAGTTCAATCCCCATTTTTTGATGGTAAACACATGTAAAACACCACTGGATTGATGGTTCAATCCACATTTTTCATGGTAAAATCCACCATTTTTGATGCTGAGCGTTGACGCTTTTCATTGCTGGCAGGTTTCCCGCCTTGTTGGACTTCCTGCCGTACCATTTTCTGCTGGTCTCCTCAGGCCCGATCTTTCTGGGGAAGCCACGAGTGAAATGGGCAGTGTCTGATGGGAAAAACCATGTGACTGATTGGAGGCAATGGTTTTTTTCTTAAGGTGCATATCGTTATCAGTTGATGGCTGAGAACCTTAATGTAAGCGAGTGATATGATGTTGTTTCTGGGATCCCAAATTCCAAAGAGTTATTTGTCGTATGTTTTTCGTTAGCTCGTGGCTTGCTTACTGTAGATAAAGCATCAAACGCTCCAATGGTGCCACCCAATGGCTTGAAGCATTTCCAGGCGAACGCGGTGAGATCTGCTGGCGAGATATCACCCACGGCACACAGGTATTGGGGTCGCAGTTTTCATTCGTCTCACCCGTATGGGTTGGCGTGTTACTATTTTTTTTGCATCACGACTTGTAGCGAATCTGTGGTACCCGATTGCAACATATTCAAAGCTACATTCATATCTGTTGGTGAATAGCAGGTCTTCATGGACGAACTTTGGTAGTAAAAAAAAAGGAAAAACACATTCTAGAAATGCCTAGAAACATTGATACGCTGGCCGGCAAATATAATGGTTTTTGCAGGAATTATCTCAGGATCGTCTATTTCATTGTGGGTTCGTATCCTCGTTGTGGTTGGCCTTGTCGATTGAACAATGTTACTGCAAGGTTGTGCTAATTATGGTGAGTTCCAGTGGTTGGTTCTACCTCCATGATATACCATCTGGTTATTTAACATAGCCATGGAAAGATCCACCATTTTTAAGTTCGGTAAACCATCTATTTCGATTAGGGCCATGGCTATTTCCCATGGCAAACTGTTAGTCATAACCAGGCCGGGTATATCCCTCAGCAAACTATCATCGATGTGTAGAACCTATGTTTTCCCCAAAAAGAACATGATCTACAAATGCTGGAGATCTCCAAGTCTGGCCATATCTACATTCATCAACTGCAGGATACCCTCTGGTAAATTAACATAGACCCTGGCAGATAGGGGTTGGAAGACTAGTTTCCATTAAAAATTGGTGATTTTCAGGGTCTATGTTTATTTACCAGAGGGTAATTCGTATATAAACTTGGGTAGTCCCAACTTTGCCCCATTTGTTGGTGGTTAAGCCCCATTTTTGTTGGTTGAACCACCAGAGTATAAGTCTCAGGTGGCCGAGCATCGTACGCATTTGGGTGCCACCACGCACCTTGACGTTGAGATCTGGGGATGTTATGAATGAGGAAAGGAAGGGATTTCACCATCAAAAATAGGAATCCAAGCTATATCATCTAACCATCAGAAATGCCGATTTAAGCAACGCACAGCCAAGATCGAAGCCTGGAAAGCCGGAGATTTTTCGGTAAAGATGGGGATTTTTGCAGCACCGCTGTAGTTGACCTATGTTGGGAAGGTATTTTGGCTGGTGACGACCGTTTTTTCGCAGCTGAAGTGCCAGGCATTTCACCAGGTCCAGAGATGGCAAGACGTAGCAGCCATAAGTTGAAAGGAACCTGCTCCCAGGTGCATGCGGCAAAACCCCAAGAATGCAGTGATGCACCTGGGTCACAACCAGGCCGGAGCAGTTGACAGCTGGCCTCCTATTGCATCCTTTGAAAAACCGGGAAGATCTTTTCAAAAAGTCTCATCCGACCTGGTAGATTTGATTTGACATGTCAAAAACTGATTGGTGGTTTGGAACATTTGGAATGGATTTTAATGGATTATAGTGGTTTAATGGATTTTAATGGATTTTAATGGATTTTCCCATATATTGGGAATAATTCATCATCCCAACTGACGAACTCCATCATTTTTCAGAGGGTAGGGCTCAACCACCAAGCAGTTTGCCATGTCAAAAATATCTTATGGAGGATCCAGTCAATGGGAATTCCAGGATCCTAAAATAGAGGTAATGTACCATATAAGGCCATATTTTGGGGGTATATCCCTTTACATAGGCCTAAAAAATAGGCCTTATATATGGAATCGGTACCTCCAATCAATCGGTTCCTGAGTCATGGCCATTGATCCATGGGATCTCATCAGGGCCCATTATGATCAGCTGCTTCAGCTGAGCTCGCCAGGGCTTGGTCACCCTTTGGACCCCGTGGGGCACCCAGAAAATCCACTGGAACGTAAGGACAAAAATCGCCTGGCACATGGCAGGATGGCCAAAAATCCTCCTGAGTTTTTCATGATTTTAATATCATGATTATCATGTCACAATGTCCTATCACCATAGATCCCCAGCCGGAGGTTTTTTCGTATCCCGGCCGGGAGATGTTCGACCAGGGTTTGGACACTACAGCAGTTGAAATGATATACCATAGAAATACACATGACATGTAGAGGAACATACTTCCACAACTTTCTTCATTTTGTCTATTGTTTCCAGAAAAACGGGCTGAATTACACCCCATATCCAATGGCTTAAGCATTATTTTCCAGAATTTTCATGGCATTTTTGGGGCATGCGGCATACCCACTGGCCACAGATTCATGGATGTCCCGGTGCTGAGGAGTGTGAAAGAGCCGGTGGTGAAGATTTCGTGTCACAACTCCAAGGTGCGCGCGTCGCTGGGGCGCGTTGGCGGCGAGTTGGTTGCTTGGGAACCCCCAGGATGGTAGTGTTTAGCCATGTGACGTACCTAAATTGGAGCCAAAAGCAGTTACAAATTATGGGAGTTATGGGCCCTTTTTAATGAGGAAGTCAATGGTTAAGAAGGGGTGGGCCCCGTTGGGCCTTGTGCTGTGAGAGTTGTTCAACCGCGTCTTTTTTGAGCGGGGTCAACAAGCGATTGAACTCAGACAAGGGCAGAATTTTTCTGTGTTCATCCTGAAATCAAGCACCATCATATTTTTTTGTAGGACAAATTGATATGTCTTCTTGGGGGGTCAGTTCTCACTTAAATGGGTTTGTTTTGTCTGAAAATAGGGTACTTCGTTCCATCCACTGATGATTAATCATCATTTTCCCATATTTTCACCATCAACATTCTGTTTTTTTTAATGGATATTCCTTTCAGTATCAGCCACCAAATTTTATGAGTTGACACGACCGGCGCCTGTCAGGTGACAGCTTTGGCAGTGCATGGGAACTACATGGCGGCGCGACTCAGGGAACTGCTGCAGCGATGTGAAATGCCTGTGTTTTCAAAGAGATTCAGAAGAGGAACTTTAGGCACTTTCAAACTCTAGTAGTAGGATCTTATTTTAGCCTTTCCTTGGTTTTTCCTTGGTTTATCTTGATTTTAGATGATCAGGAAGACCTTAAGACTCCTGACCCCAGCTGAGGTCACGGCGGGAGCTGAAGCCAAATGGAAGGCCTGGGCTGCCGGGCATCGGCAGAGGTGAAGTCCTCCCCGTCGGCACCGAGGTTTGGGACCTCCGGACCTACAACATGCTCCACTGCTATGGCAGGCGAAGCGAATAGCCGTGCCTGAAGAAAAGGGATATCTACCCATCAGATAGCAGATTTTATATGATTTTATGGGGTTCATGGCTATCTGATGATCAACCATGGTTTTTTTTTGGCGTTTTTAGCCCGAGCATCCCTGCGAGGCCATGGTAGAACTGCAGCTTTTCCACAGCTTTTCTATGACTCGAGTGTTCCATTCAGTGAAATTCAGTGCCTTTGGAGATCTTTAAATTTCAAGCTTGTTCACCCCCTCCTCATCTACAAATCACCAATTTTTAGCTGAAAATTATCTCACCTTTTCCGGCAACTTTCGGACTGGAGCCTGCAGGAAATATGGCCATGCGGTGAACAGCATCGATGTGTAGGGCTGGCCTGGCGATCCCGAAGCATTTGGTAATTTAGGTTACGCTAAGGAGCCGCCATGGCCCAGAAATTGATCATAGAAATTTACCGTGATTTTCCATGGTGATGTAAAAAGGCGAACTCTGAACTACAAGTAAGGCATCCTGTCTCAATCTTCTTTGCTTTCAGATGGACCGAAGTGGAGAGACAAGATGATATAAGCACATCACAGTGCATCAAAATTAGATTCTAGATAAAAAAAAGGCAAATAGATAGCTAGATGATAATTAGATCAGATTCAGATAGGTCAACTTCCAAGAAGCTCTTCCCAGAATTGGATGGGACAATTTTTACAGGACCCACTCAGGTCCATGACTGGCATGGTGGCCATGAGTTGCGGTGGCTTTCTGGACGTGCGGTGCCTGAAAAATCTGGGGGCTGGCTAAGAGAATTGGGGTTTACCCTCTGGTAAACTAACATAGCTATTGAAAATAGCCCAGTCGAAATAGTTGATTTACCCAGCTACAAATGGTGGATCTTTCCATAGTTATGTAAACGTTTACCAGAGGGTACCAGTTTACACATAAAAAACATCAGTTGCTGTGATTCAACGATCGAGTTGCCCAACCTGCAACGTCAGAAGGCGATCGAGTGGTGAAGTTACGTCTCTCTTTTTTGGCACCAGCATCGTTTTTTCCGGTTTGGAGGTGTAACTTCCCTGATTTTTTGAAAGAAAATTGCACCATGACATATTACTGGTTGGTGGTTTGGAACATGAATGGTTTATTTTTCCATATATTGGGAATTTCATCATCCCAACTGACGAACTCATATTTTTCAGAGGCATAGGTATACCACCAACCAGATTATATATTACTTTGTGCACCAAAAATAGCTGGCAGTTGCAGATGTTCCTCCGGCATAGGTTTTGATCCCCACATGGAGTCCTGCGCTGGTAGCTGGCGCAATATGGTAAAGCCAAATCCACTGGCGCCTGCAGTTCTGGTGGCTGTGTGCCATTTATGGGCCATTTGGGTTGATGGGATTGGTTTTACCAGAGTGATAACTCGTAATTTTTCATTGGGCCCCCAACTTCTGTGCGCTACATCTGCCATGGTGATTCAGGTTCTGCCATCGTGATTCCAAAGGCAAAGTATACGGAAAATCCTTGGATTTCCATCATGTGGATTATATGAGTTGTAATGTTGGTAAAACAATGCCATTTTTACCACCCATGACTGGGAATGATAACCATACCACCTATAAAAACGGTGATGACTGGGGAATCGTTTACTATTGTTTTAACCACATTATATTAGTTGTTCTAAACACCATTCTCTTCCAATTTCGGGCTGTTCTAAACACCAGGTCTTCAAAGACGTTTTCAGCACCGCCAGACCCAGCAAGTTCGCAAACCTGGTTGGAAAAACGCTGGGATATGGCGGGCTTCGATGACAACCAGTTTTAACTGGAAAGATGACTAGTCAAGGCCACACTTTGAGAGTGAGCATTGGATTTGAGCCATGATAATGCAGATAGACTCAATCAAACATAGATTGATGATGGTTTCACATCTGTTTCTCTGCCCCAACTGGATGTGATAAGGTTAACCATTTCCACCGATTTGTATATCATATCCTTCTTTTATTCTATTTTTTTCACATATTTTAGCACCCACTGCAGTATAGGGATGCGGAGCCGAGAAACAGGGGGCGAATTTAGCAGACCAGTGGAGTCCAGGAAATCCCCACCCCCTTAGCCCAGTTTTTTTTTGGGGGGGAAAGATGTCCAGAGAAATGGCACCTTCAAAAATGTAACTTACATGTGGGAAGGCAAAGCCTTCCTAAATGTAATCAAACATTTTTTATCATTTTTTGGACCCCTCGAAATTCCAAATTCCTGATATTTTGGGGAGGTCCCGCTAAAAACGGTAGGGATAGTGTGAACACATTTTTCATCATCATGATCAGCCTGCGCGATTTTGGAGCTGACTTCATGCCACCGCCATGTTTGAGATTCGAAGCCCATGGGATTTTTCTGAACGAACTTACATAACGAACTGGAAAGATCCACCATTTGTAGCTGGGTAAATCAACTATTTCGACTGGGCTATACTATTTTCAATAGCTATGTTAGTTTACCAGAGGGTAAACACACAAAAACTATGGAAAATCACCATTTGTAGCTGGGAAAACCAACTATTCTATGGCCATTTGCCAATCCATCTATGGCATGATTTTAGCTCTTGGGAACCGAAGTTCCGCTGCGATGCGTCTCTTTTTTTTTTGAGGCCATACATCAAGGAGCAGTGCCCCAAGGGCGTTGAAACATGTTGAAACGTGTTGAAAAAGGTTCCATCGACAGCTGAAAACCAAGTAGCAAGAGGTGCATATGCCAAGCCGGCCAAGCTGTTCTTGGTGCCATGAGCTGTTTTTGTTTGCACTTTTTCATGATTTTTCATTGGGAAACGCTGTAAATGACATTTGTTTCCAATCCTGACTTGGTCTTTCCTGATCTCACGCGTGAATTTTGCGGGTGAAACCATGGGCCAAGGATCGTCTTTCATCGTTCTACATTCTTGGCCCATATATTTTGCACTTTGACATACTTTGACCCTCAAAATGCATCCGAAAAAGTGGGTAAAAACATGCCAACACATCAATTTGTTTTGAGTGCCAGACCTTATCTTTACGTCTTTTTTCAGTGTCTAGCTACATTCTGCCCAAACTTCATCCTGTGTGGCTATATCATGCTATATCTTGGCATTTTCGAACGGCCTTTCCACGGCCTGAACGTTGAGACTCATGGCAGCACTCCGTCGGCACGTCTTTCGCCAGGTACAGAGGTCTTCAGATCGAATCTTTGAGGTTCCGGCCTTTCGAGGCCGAGGGGCGGCCTCGGTGTTTTTGTTGATCCCATGGATTTGCATGGACAATGGCTGAACTAATTATGGTTATATCATAATATATTAATTATAATGTTGGAAAAACCATGAAAAACCTATCTATATATAGTGATTATAATGTTAGAAAAAGCACCCAAGATCCGTGGTCCTCCACTGTGTGGCAAAACTCGACCCTGAGATCCTGATGGATGTTTTTTCCGAGCCTGGAGAAATGAAAGGACCATAAGTTGGGTGGGATATGACCCCTACAATAAGCATGGTTAATGATGGTTAATGATGGTTATATAATGATGGTTAATGATTCATTAACCATTGTTAATCAACCACTATTATATTTATACAACCATAGTTAAGCCATATATTAGCCATAGAACTATGGTTATTTAGGGTTATGCATCCACTGAGTTCACGAGTTTACTGTACTTCCAGCAGTAAAAGCCATATTTTGCCATGAGTAGCACTGGAAGTTGGAACAGCCTAAGCCATGATGATTTAACTGAGCATACCGTTCTGAACTAGCAGATGATTGGGCTCCAGGCATTGAAAAACCACTCGTTTAACGCCGCTAGAAAGGCCAAATGTGCCTCTGGAAGTCCTTGTGCCGGTGATATCTTCAATTCTCGGCTGGTTTTTGCCAAGGTGTGATCTGGAACACTTGGATCGCACATTTTTTGGCTGTCCTTGGCTGGTTGGTGAACTAGTAGACCAAAACATACCAAAACCAAGACCGGATCCAATGGTATTAATTCCACCCCAACATTTTCCCGACATCGTACATTCGTGGGGGACAGTGGCTTCCCCGGGCCAACCGGTGGCGACCTAAAAAATCCAATCCAACCTGGTCAATGGACATCGAGTTTTGAGATTGTCCTTCAATGCCATGCGGAAAAGACCACCATGGTTTATGAAAATTAGACGGGTACTCCTCCAATAGTCATATCATCCAATACTTTTTTATGGTACCCCCCCAATTAACCAGCCGTTTGGGGTTTATTAATCCAGGGTTGACATTATACTTTTCTTTTCTCCCATGTAAACTTGTTTTTTCCATGGCAAAAACTCCAAGATCACCACTTGGACAGGATGTCTGCTGTGTGGGACATTCCGGAGGCTTCTCCAGTCTGGAACCCGAACCTCGGGATATGATGGTGAAACCGCAGGAAGAAAGCGGAACATTTTGGGTCCGGAAGATCTCTGGACTTTTTGGTGGTAGGTCAATACATGTTAAATCATGTTACTACTATAACTGGTTGGTGGTTTGGAACATGAATGGATTATTTTTCCATATATTGGGAATTTCATAATCCCAAGTGACGAACTCCATCATTTTTCAGAGGGGTAGGTATACCACCAACCAGTTATCCATTGAGATTCCCATTAGATCCTATTACACCACCATAATATCCCATTAAACCACCATTAAATGCCATTAAACCACCACCATTAGGTATACCAGCAACCAGATGTTACTACTATAACTAATCTGTTGTAATATGGGAAAACCAATGCCCTAAACCGACCATGGGGATGGCTTATGCCATGGCCAGTGGAGATGGTCACGAATTTTCACAGAAAATTTCTGACCGTTCTTACGGCACTGGGGCCTGTAGAAATACCAAAGATGGCGGAGTAATCAACATCAAACAAATATGTAGGGATCCAAATCAGAAATAGATGTTAAAGAACTTGTTGTACGAATTGGAACACTCGCTGCTTCTGATCATTCGATCATCGAATATGGGACCACACCCAGTTGTTGGATCAAGTCGGATCCATCTTGTGAGGTGTCCAGTTTTTACCATGAAACAATTTGAGTAATGAGAAAAACACAGGATCACAAGCCATGGATAGCCAGGGTCTATTTACCCAGTTTGACTGTCTGAAAGATATGAAAGAAACCGTAGCATACCAGAGCCGAGGCCTCATAGTTCCTGGCGCTGGGAAGGCAAACTTCGATTCGTTCGAGGCAAGTGAAGTGAGAACATCACGGAACTGGGACATGGAAATCTGATGACATCTGTTTCAAATATTCAGTGAAGTGAATGCCTCCAGTGTATGGACACTAAAGATTTCAATCCTAAGTTTGGTGTAAAAGGTGGACAAGGAGGAACTTGCGCACGCAACATTTTTGTGCAGAGCATGCACTTCCAGTTCAAAATCGTCTGATTTTTTTCAGTGAACTACAGTGCACATTCAGGTTTCGAAGCATGGCCAGGTGTTTCACAACTATCAGCGGACCATAGTTTCTTTCAATGGCCATTTCAGGTACCTAAATTGGAGGTACCTACCATATATAAGGCCTATGTTTTAGGCCTATTTTTTAGGGAATATCCCCATATGGAATTCCCATAGGTTCTTTGTTCCCAAAAAACACCAAAGACATGGCCTGGCCGCAGGCGAACCCTTTCGAGACCAAGAAACAGCGCCAAGAGCGCGAGGTGCCAGCGCCGTCGATCATCCCTTGGGCCAAAATACCAACTTCTTGGCATAAACCATCCATAGATGGATACATTATGTAATATTTATATTATAATATGTATATACTGTATATATAATATAATACATTATATATATACACATTATATATATATGTGTGTAAAACTGTTTTTACATATATATATATATACATAGTGCAAGCTTCGCAGTACTCAGATGCCATCACTCGCATCCTCCGTTCAAGTTTCGGCTGAACAAAAAGGGGTCTGTGACCATTTGCCTGTTTTGAGGTGCTGTGCCCCTCCATTTGTAGAAGGTCGCCCCCTTAGGTTGCCTTAGACTAGGGCCATCCTTGCCATTTCCACGGTAGCGGAGCCTTTCGGGGCGGATAGATCCAGGGAAAGGCCTGAGCTGCAAGGGCCGCTCAGGGCAAAGCGTGGAGGATGGACACGAAGAAGGTCAAAGGATGGGGTTCCTATATGGGATGGGGACTCCTCGCTGTTCCAGGAGCACAAGGAGATGGCCACAATGTGGGAGCAGAGTATCGCTTGCCATAAGCGATACCTTTGTAGAGAGCGCAATATGGTGCTGGCGGCTCTGAAGGGAAAATTTTCCTTCGAACGGGTTGCTCAAGAACGAGTGCAATGGTCAAATGAGGACATCCGGAAGCGCGACCAAGTTTCACGCTCAAATGCTCTCTGGGCCGAAGATGATGATGATGTTGTTGATGATGATGATGATGGTGATGATGATGATGGTGATGATGATGATGGTGATGATGATGATGACGATGATGATGATGATGCCTATGATGGTTCCTAGGCCATGGTCACCATCGAGAACCTCAAGAATGAAATTGACCAAGCACTCGCATTGGTACAGCAGGGCCGGCGCACTTTGCGCGAAGCCCGGGAGAAGCAACACCAAGTGCGACTGTCACGAAAGTATTGTCGCACCACCTTCAAGGCCGTATCCTGGTGGAAGTGCCGAGCCAATGAGTGGCAAGGTGCATGTCCGAGCCTTTCAACAGATCAATCCAAGGGTTTCCTTGCCAGAAAAGATGCCCATTACCAAATGGGGCTGTGTTGTCTGCGTCATGGAAAAAGTGAAAGATCAGAATTTGTGCTATATCGAGATGGTTGAAGCCTCCAAGACCAGTGGTGACATGCGTCGCTATTTGTCGTGGCTTGTCAAGACCCATGGCACGAATAGAACTGTGGAAAGCCTAAGGGCAAGATCACACTGGCCGTTGATTTGTCATGTATCTCGAAGCCATTTGCTGGGAATCGCAAGCTCCGGCGAATGACGCCACCTTCTCACTCGCCAATTGAAGTGAAAAAGCTGTGTATGTACAGCACACTCGTGCCCCATGGAGGGCGTATTGAATTGCCATGTGACTTCAGTCCAGCAGCACCCATTGGTCACTTGCACAAATCGAGAAGTGTAACATAGCAATGACGTGGGTCATGTTCCGTGGCATTTTCAATCCCAAATATTAGGGCCCTTGGGCCTGCCTGTAAAGGCAAGGCAACGTTCATCCGCCAGAGACAAAAGTGTGGCACTTGTGTGCTTCGGTGACACTTTCTGTTCAACAAATATACACACTATATAAATATATATATATTTATATATATATATCTAAATAAATAAAACACTATATATATATATATTTATAAATGGGGGATTCGCGATTCGTGTTGCCAGGTCAGACTAGAGTTTGGATTACCAGAGGGTACCTAATTGATATCAGGCCAGAGGCAGCTCGTGAGTCTCCGATTTTGAGGGTCCACTCTCCGTCGACTGGCAGCCCAAAGGCATGCGATATGTGCTACTGCAATCATCTTCAAGCTCGGGTTTTCAAGGTATAGTAAATACCAAAAAGTTAGTGCAGAAAAAGACATTTATGAAATTTATCACTATTTACTATTTACTTTAATAGGATTGTACTGTTCCACCTCTTTGGGGGTTGGTGTTGGCGTTCTGATTTCCCTAGCCTGATGGTTGACAGGTGCAGTCGTTGCTGGACAAACTGCAGCCCGATTCCATCATGTTGGGAGCCACAGAAAACCACTGCTTTAGAATGCGGAAGATGATCCTCAGCCAGCTAGATGATCTACATCAACTTCATCTATATATACAGCAATGCATCTCGTACATCTCTTCTGTATCCTTTTCATCATCTACATCATCCATATCATACCTACACCACGGACATCCTGTACATCATCAGTTTACTCTTCATCTACATCACGTGCATCATCAACATCACCCCCAGCAACTTTTTCACCGTCATCAACATCAACTTCATCAACATCACACCCCCTGCTCCCCCCAAATAAACCCTAAATGCTAGTTGAGCATAAGGACTCCCAAGGCAAGACTAGTAAGAGCCATTATAGTTGAAAGCATTATGTAAGGAAACGATCCCTAAATGGTGCCTTGTTTTGGTACACACACCGCTGTGAACGCGTAACGTCCCAAAGTGTTGCGCCTGTCAGTAGCCATGGCGCTCTGTTTTTGGGTGTTCTGAAGTGATGGCTGACATGGTGTTCTGAAGTGATGAAAAATGGCTGTGTCTAAAGTGATGGTTTTCATGGTGTTCTGAAGTGATCCTTTTACCCCCCAGGACTGGAGCCATGAACAAAATACGTTCGTTGTTTGGTTGACGTGGTTTTACTAAGGGGATTTTTCTAGGGGGTCACGACAGCTTTAAGGTGAAAATTTATTTCATGGTCAGTGTCAATCATTGTTGTTTGTTCACTCATGGGTCCCAATAATGGATTCTTATACTCGAACTTTTTTGAACCACAATTGGGATACCCATGTACCAACGATTAGGATGGAATGGGCTTCATGGGGAGATGACCAACAACTGGAAGGATTGAGAGAAGCAACAAGAAAGTGGATATCAGCAACGAAGATCCTCAAATCCTTACTTTTATTTGGAAATATTTCGGCGTTCAGTCGCGGAGCCCAAAATCTTGTAAGTTAGTGGAGCCTTTGCAAGATGGGGCTGCCCGGGCTGCCCCATACAGCAACAACAATGAAAATAGTGGAGGATTCTGGGGCGCGTGGTCAGCTCTGTCATCGAAAAGCCACAAACTCGAACAAGGAAGGATATTCAACCTACTCCAGGATAACCCCATACATCTACATGTGTGTATATACAAAATTTAATAACATAGACCCGGGCAAGCCGGCAGCGGAAGTTTCCCAAACATAAATGACCTATAGTTCAAAGACAACCTGTCCCGACCGTGTCCTTCCCTCGACAAGCGGTTTTTTTTTCAGCGAGAGACGAAGCAAAGTCTTCACACTCCACACTCCACACTTCCCACTGCACTCTTCGCACTCCAAACTTCAAACTTCACACTCCACACTTCACACTTCACACTCCACACTTCACACTTCACAGTCCGCACTTCACACTTCTCACTTCTCACTGCTTCCTTCACACTCCAAACCTCACACTGCACTCTTTACGCCCCACACTTCACACTGCTCTAAACTTACGTGGAACAAAAAAACACTAATGCGACAAAATGGAGAAAATCTGCGGACAAATCACTGTCGCAGCCTTCATGCAGCCACTCCAATACGATTTACGAGATCCAGCTGCAAAAGACTATAGTATTACGAATGCAGCCACAGCACGAAGCAACCTTGACGCAGCCATTACAATGCGATCTGCAGAGACTGAGTTGCAAAACACAATAGAACTACGCGCAACGGCGTCGGAAATTGAAGCTCCAAAACCGGATGGATCTCGACGCCAGAGCGACAAAAGACGATTTTGAAGCACTTTTTAAAAGGATTTTTAGAAGGAAAATCACTAGCGCCAAAATGGAGAAAATCTGCTGACAAATCACTGTCGCAGCCTTCATGCAGCCACTCCAATACGATTTACGAAGTCCAGCTGCAAAAGACAATCGTATTACGCATGCAGCCAAAGCATGAAGCAACCTTGACACAGCCATTACAATGCGATCTGCGGAGACTGAGTTGCAAAACACAATAGAACTACGCGCAACGGCGTCGGAAATTGTAGCTCCAAAACCGGATCTCGACGCCAGAGCGAAAAAAAGACGATTTTGAAGCACTTTTTAAAAGGATTTTTAGAAGGAAAATCACTAGCGCCAAAATGGAGAAAATCTGCTGACAAATCACTGTGGCAGCCTTCATGCAGCCACTCCAATACGATTTACGAGATCCAGCTGCAAAAGACAATACCCAATAGATTGAAATAGTTTATTTTCTGACTATAACCTATTTCACAAGAAGTAGTCTATTTAGATAGAATTCGTAGATTTGGGGGGGTTGAAAAATAGATAGATTTTTGAAAAACACATTTAACTAATAGTTAGATTTTTTTAAGCCTATTTCCTAGGAACTAGTCTATTTCCTAGGAAATAGATAATTTCTATTTGGTGCCAAACTCCGACCAAAGTCTGACCAAAGTACGACGCCAATGCGTGGAAATGCCGGAGGGGTTGCAAAAATCAATCTTCAAACCTTCACCAAACTCCGACCCACGCCTGCAAACAAGGGGCGAAAGTCCGACCGACTTTCTACCAAACTACGACCCCCCTGTCCCGGGAAAAATCTGCCGATTTTGTAAAAATAGACCGATTTCTCAATCATAGATTTAACTAAATAGTTATTTTTTTTGTAGACTATTTTCTGTATATAGCCTATTTTGTGAAAACAAGGAGAATAGTTAGAAAATAAGGGTATCTCATCTATTGGGTAGTATTACAAATGCAGCCACAGCACGAAGTAACCTTGACGCAGCCATTACAATGCGATCTGCAGAGACTGAGTTGCAAAACACAATAGAACTACGCACAACGGCGTCGGAAATTGTAGCTCCAAAACCGGATCTCGACGCCAGAGCGAAAAAAAGACGATTTTGAAGCACTTTTTAAAAGGATTTTTAGAAGGAAAATCACTAGCGCCAAAATGGAGAAAATCTGCAACACTTGCAATCCCATTTACAGTGAGGGAACGATCCTAGAGTTGCAAATCACAATGGAATTCCATCGGCAACTCATCTACCAGCACCACTTGCAATCCCGTTTACATTGCGGTAACGATCCTACAGTTGCAAATCACAATGGAATTCCGTCGACCGCAAATGCACGAAACACAGGTGAAACGCCATTTACAATGCGGAACCGATCTGAGACCGATCCGAGAATGATCCGACCACACGCGAGACCGTCTCGCACCCGTCGCACCGCAGAGGTAGATCATCGAGGTTCGGGGACGGACTTTGTATGGAAAAACATAGGGTTTCGTGCATCTGCTATCTCTCAAAAACGCATTTCGTGCGAGACTTCCTCCAAAACTCCATCGGCAACTCCTCCACCAGCACCACTTGCAATCCCATTTACATGAGGGAACGATCCTAGAGTTGCAAATCACAATGGAATTCCATCGGCAACTCATCCACCAGCACCACTTGCAATCCCATTTACATTGCGGGAACGATCCTACAGTTGCAAATCACAATGGAATTCTGTCGACCACAAATGCACGAAACACGGGTGACACCCCATTTACAATGCGGAACCGATCCGAGAATGATCCGAGCATGATCCGACCACACACGAGACCGTCTCGCAACCGTCGCACCGCAGAGGTAGATCATCGAGGTTCGGGGACGCACTTTGTCCGGAAAAACACATGGTTTCGTGCAGCTGCTATCTCTCAAAAACGCATTTCGTGCGAGACTTCCTTCAAAACTCCATCGGCAACTCATCCCCCAGCACCACTTGCAATCCCATTTACAGTGAGGGAACGATCCTAGAGTTGCAAATCACAATGGAATTCCATCAGCAACTCATCCACCAGCACCACTTGCAATCCCATCTACATTGCGGGAACGATCCTACAGTTGCAAATCACAATGGAATTCTGTCGACCAGAAATGCACGAAACACAGGTGACACCCCATTTACAATGCGGAACCGATCCGAGAATGATCCGAGAATGATCCGACCATGATCCGAGCATGATCCGACCACACACGAGACCGTCTCGCAACCGTCGCACCGCAGAGGTAGATCATCGAGGTTCGGGGACGGACTTTGTATGGAAAAACATAGGCTTTCGTGCATCTGCTATCTCTCAAAAACGCATTTCGTGCGAGACCTCCTTCAAAACTCCATCGGCAACTCATCCACCAGCACCACGTGCAATCCCATTTACATTGCGGGAACAATTTCTTTGACTAACTCGTTCCCTAACGAACTCTTTCTTTGCTAACTCTTTCTTTGCTCTTTCTTTGACTAACTCTTTCTTTGCTAACTCTTTCTTTGACTACCTCATATATCCTGACTAACTCCTTCTTTGACTAACTCTTTCCCTCACTAACTCTTTCTTTGACTAACTCTTTCCCTCACTAACTATTTCTTTGACTAACTCTTTCCCTCACTAACTCTTTCTTTGACTAACTCTTTCCCTGACTAACTGTTTCTTTGACGAACTCTTTCTTTAACTAACTCTTTCCCTGACGAACTCTTTCTTTGCTAACTCTTTCTGTGACTAACTCTTTCCCTCACTAACTCTTTCTTTGACTAACTCTTTCCCTGACTAACTGTTTCTTTGACTAACTCTTTCCCTGACTAACTCTTTCTTTGACTAACTCTTCTTTGACTAACTCTTTCTTTGACTGACTCTTTCCCTGACGAACTCTTTCTTTGCTACCTCTTTCTTTGACTAACTCTTTCCCTGACATTCTAAAAGTCCGTAACACGGAAGTTTCTCCCCCTAAACTTCCTTTGATTATATATATTATATACATAATGTATACATAAAATACACATAATATATACAGAAACATAATAGAAACACAATATAGACGTAATATATGCATAAGATAAATGGGCTACCGCCCTGGTGCCGCCGACCCCCATTTTAGGGTAATCTGCGACAGAAAGCTAGGTGTGGCCTGGCTTTGACCTTCCTTTGTAAATTGTAGGTCTATGGTGTGCACTGCATTTCCTTAGGTCACTCAGGAACCGTAGTCTTTTCTGAATAAATGCAACATCACTTAATTTGTCCACTCACAAATGGGGTTGAGTTCCGTGAAAATGGGGATCCCACTATCCAGAGGTTTATCATCATCTTATCCGTGGTTTACAAGAACTTGGAATGGATTCTGGGTACAATGCAAACTAAAGCCGCCCGAATTCAACCTCACCATAGATGATTGTTGGTAGCAGGAATCATCCCCAGATAGCCTAAGAAAAAAATTGGCTGGGAAATATCATTGGAAATATTGCGGCCCTACTTGGGCACCACTGCAGCTGAACAGTGTTTGGCAGCATACTTCGGCCGGGGCTGCCTTCGAAAGGTGCAGAGGACGTGCCATGAGGTGCTTGCAGAGGCGGGCCACAGCCTTGGTTTTCGTAGCCTTTTAAAGCTGCAGCGGAGGGCTTTGAGCTTTTGAGGCTTTTAAAGGGTGCCTAAAACGTGCCACATAGCAGTTTCGAAACCCAATAGAAACAGTTTGCGGGGCCTAGGGGCTCGACAGCTGTAGCGGAGGGTTTTAAGCTTGTGAGGCTCTTAAAGGGTGCTGGAAACATGCCAGGTAGCAGTTTCGAAACCCAATAGCAACAGTTTGCAGGGCCTAGGGAGGTACCATGATGGTGCCATATAGAAAAGCCTTTGAAAGCTGCACCGCATGACTTTAAGCTTTTGAAGGGGTTCCTAGAACGTGCTCGTTTGCAGTGTCTTGGCAGGGTACTCCGGCCGGGGCTGCCTTCGAAAGCTCGCAGCCTTGGTTTTCGTAGCCTTCGAAAGCTGCAGCGGGTTTGGAGCTTTTGAAGCTTTTAAAGGGTGCCTAAAACGTGCCACATAGCAGTTTCGAAAGCCGATAGAAACAGCTTTGCGGGACCCATTGCGGCCCTACTTGGGCGCCTGCAGCTGAAGTTGGCGGCCAAAGCTGGCACAGGTGGAACCACAGCCGATTTCGCACACCTACGGTGATCCCAGGCGCCGCCTAGGCCAAGGCTAGGCAGGGGTTGGCGGATACACATTATACAATATATATATACACATTATACATATATATATACACATTATACATCTATATATATATATATACACATTATACATATATATATATGTATATATATAGGCCCTATAGGCCATACATCTACCGGCCATCGCATCCGATCCCAGGTTGGATCCCGATCGCATCGGCGAGATCAACCAAGAAGTGGCCAAGGTGCGGATCGAGGCATCTCCCAGCAACAAACGTTATTTCGTGTGAGAAAAACCGGTGGCAGTTCTAATGGCCCATTTATATATATATATACACATGGCTTATACACCACTTACCAATTGGGATGCACATCCAAGAATATTCTGACATATATGACATATACGGCCTGGCAGGTAGGGACTTTAACTAAGCTTCTGATGTAACCAACAAAAAGTTACAGGATAGGCCCTTGTGGGCAATTGTTTTTGCTTGACTCGTTTTTTCTAATGAAATTTGAAATATAAATCATAGATAGCTACAGTAACATTGCCCTGCTAATTAACTGATTGGCTATTGCACGAGCCTGGATTCTTATTGGGATGACCCTGACAATTGATCTGATAACGTTGATTAACCACAGAATTTTCAACAGGAATAAGAGGTATAAAAAACAAAAAATGGGGGATTCATCATATAAAATCTGATGATATGAACCATCAGAAACACAGAACATATCACCAACAATGGATTCCAGTTTGACAGCTTATAAATGTCCTGCGAGTGGGTTATATCCCATTAGATCCGGATTCAAAAAGACATCGCCTTCTTACCTCACTGTCAGAAAATATTAAACACACATACATACATATATACATATTTACATTTATACATATATAAATATATACATACATACATCTACACATATATACATATATACATATATACACATATACATATATACATTTATACATATATACATATATACATATATACATATATACACATATACATATATACACATATACATATATACATATATACATATATACATATATACTCAGATATACTCTTAATCATCGGGGAGTCGGTAGGAGGAGTGGCTGATGCTACAACAATTTATACACATCGTTTATCATTTCTACTATCATTATCCTTTTTATTCTTATTGATATTATTTTAATTTTCATTATATCATATAACGATACTATTAGTATGATTATAATATAACATAAATGAACTATTGAATTTATGTATGTCATGTTGCTGTGTATAAACACATATTGTTATATGTTCTAACGTATTAATATATTATCACTCATGATATATATATATGTATATATATATATATATCCATATCTATATAAACATTTGGGAGGTCCTCCTTTATGGCAGAAAACTGTTAGACAGCGACCCCGCTTCGGAACTTCGTTGCGTTGCTGAGGCCTACAACCAGAAAGGCAAGGAGGAAGAGGAGAAGGAAGCGGAGGAGGCAATTTCATACATATTTTTTCAATTAGGTAAACCCAATGCCATACACACCTCCATTTACTCAGTTTATGTTATTTTACCTGCCAACATGGCCATACATTAGTGTATACCTTGTTTTCAGATACACCCCGCTGGGCCGCTGGGTCATCATCACAATTGATCGACCAGAAGGCCCAGCTACTTGGCTCAATGAGTAATTGGTGGGGCCATAACCAACAAAAATTGATATTTCATGAAGAAACAGTGGATATGAATGGACAATTCATGGATGATGAACCTATGATTTGAAAAAACCAAAGGCTGTCAATTCAAGGGTGCTAGGGATGCCATTAACAAGACACGACTTGCAGGCCTCGACTCAAGATCCATTCTGACATGCCACGTTTCTGTGGATATCAACATCCCAAGGTGAGAGGATTGCCGGTATGAAATAACTGGGCGCTGATGCTTGGAGGCTAAGAAGGCTACTAAGAAGATGCGGGGAAAGAACAAGGTGCAGAGAGATGGACATCATTGGATGAGTGGACTCACGAAATGAGGGGATGGACTCATTGGCCGAGTAACATGGGAATCCATTCTTTGAAGCATAAAATAAGAGGGGTGAATACTGTAATTAGCAAAAAAGGATAGGCAAATCCCGATTTGGTGGGGATGAGGATTTTTAAAGTAGAAGCAGCGATATAGCCACTGATCCTGGCCGGGTGTGTATCAGCAGAGTCATCAACTGCAGCCTTTAGCGATCATGTGAGGGGATCACCACAGACTTCCAACCACCAGGGTGAATTCCAAAGCCGGATGCTGTTCTATTTGAAGCGGTGTGCATTTCTCCAAATTGGGTCCCCAAAGCCACGGTAAATCATCATTTTCATGATCCTTTCCCAATATGACATATGAAAAATTCCCCAGACAAAGCCATGGTTTCGTATTGAATCTCTTCATTTTGAGCCCCTCCGATAAGGGAATTTTCCAGGTGGGAAATCGCATGAAGCGGAAAGCGCTGAAGAAAGGGGCCGAACAGAGGTGACCCGCAGCCTCGGCATGGGGAAAATTGACCAGTAGTAACAGGGAAATGGACAAATTCAGTGGGGATTAATCGACCATTGAACATTTCCCCAGCTTGAAAAATGGGGTTCGTGTATGGAGGAGCAACCATGGAGATGCACGGAGATGTGGTCATGAATTGTTTGGGGGTACGTTTCGTAATTGGAATCATGAATATATACTGTAACTATTTGGGGAGCTCCGGCTAACTGAAGACCTAAGGTCTAGGTTTGCGTCAAAATGGCGGGTATAGCCAGAAAATCGTGCAATCACATAGTGGGGAAAATGTGGTCTTAAACCTCCAAATGAAGAAATTGTTGCCAATTTGGAGACAACAATCTCTTTCTGACCATACAATGGGTTACTCAAACGTCATCAGTCATAGATGATTTTCCCATTGAAACCTTCATTTATAATTAGGGGATTTTCATTGATTTTTCCAGTCAGCCACGTTTGATTACTGGATGGTAAGTGACTTGAGAAATGTGCCTGTGCCTTTCGAGACATTTTCCTCCAGGATGCAGGGCCAACCGGCGATGTGTTTCCCAAAGCTCTTTGTTTTGCAGAGGTGCTTCCAAGTAGATAGTAATGCTTAATAATAGTGACATTAGTAATAATAGGGCTGATACCAATGATGATACTAATGATGATTAATAATAGAAAGAATGTATAATGATCAATGATAGTTCTCATCCCATGAATAGTGGATGAATAACGGATAATTAATGGATGATGAATCGTAATAATGCCATCCCTCGTTCATAGTACACACCCCGTAGCCATAGTCAACATGGCAACAAGCTAGGGCATGAAGTCACATCTTTAGGACCATAGAATGGAGGTGTTTCATATGAATGGGGGATGGGATTCTGCACGTGTTCAAACGCAACATGTACTTCATCACGTGTGAGTTATCAACACTTCGTGCCTTGGCTCAGTTCACTGGCTTTGAGCCAACTTGTAGTCGGTACAACCTTTTAGGGCAGAGACAAAAGGGAGATATCAGACAACACTGGGCTGCCTTTGTAGCTTCATATACACTGACGTTGCATGACTTTACATGTTTTGAGTGAACATACGGCACTCAACGACTCATGGTTGAGCATCATTTTCTCTATCCCGTGGAATTGTGGGTACCTCGAATTAAGCTATGTCCTATCATGTTTTTGTACCATTTTTAAAGTTAAATCCCCATTTCCAATCTGGCATGTGGATTAACTTATATTAAATTACTATTTCTGCTTGTGAAATTCATGTTTTTTTCCATGTTTTAAACTGAGAAACGACTGGGCACGGCACTTCGTCTCAGGCAAAAGACCAAGGATCGCCTGGCGCAGGCGATTCGCCGGAGAGTTTGGGAACAACTTGGGGGATAATGATATTAGGTTACGTATAATTGCTAATGGTATTGGAGGATACCATTAACATTATATACGTTATATACACCTGTAGTAACAGTAGTAACACCTGTATGGTCGAAAAAGGGACTATTGCAGATATGAACGGGACTATCAATGAGATATATATATATACATACATCGTTAAATGGGATGCTAGAATTGTATGGGATAGTACTATAAATGGGATGTCAATGGTCCATTTAACAATAGTAATGGGACATTAATTACTGGGATAGTGGGATACTTATGGATACTAATGGATAATTCTGGATGATTCAGTTATGGCCCTCAATGTCAACCCCGGATTTTGCTAAACCATGGTTTATGAAAATTAGGGGGGTACTCCTCCAATAGTCATGTCATCTAATACTTAAATGGTACCTTCCCAATTATCTAGGGTTGACATTATTGGTCTTGGAGGATACCATTAACATTATATACTATGGAATAGCATGGCATCCAATAGTATGGTATCCAAACTTAATACCAATATTCCATGAACATTAGAGGATACTAATGGAATAGTGTTGATGGATCCCAAGTATAGTGTCGATAGTATCCGTTTTTTATTAGTGGATACTTAGTGGTGATGAATAAAGGTGATCATTAATGGTGATACTCATAACATACTCTAACTTAAATGAATGGTGGATACAAAAGGGATACTGATGTTGTACTAATGGGATATTAATTGTGATACTGATTATCCTGGTGGATACAAATGAGATACTCATGTTATATCAATTTTAGGATTAGCATCTAACTATTACCATGGAATTAGCATCTAAATATTTATTAATGATACCAGCTAAATAGGAATTGCCATCCTATGATATTATTTTAAGAATATTTTGTGTTCCATTAACAACCAATGACCAGCAAAATTTCAAGAATAGTGATACAACAATGGGATACAATGGAAATTTCATGGGAAAATTATGATCTACACCCTCTGGTTACGACCAACATAGCTATGGAACATCGCAATAGATGAGAAGCATGATGATTTACCTCTTAACAAAGGGTGATTTTACATAGCTACGTTAAATTACAAGAGGGCAAACATTACTGGGATACGATATAATGTTAATGGGAATGCAATGGAGTATTCTGAATGAATCATGAGTGACCCGTTGAGTCGATATTCTAGTATATCATGATGAAGGATACTGACGAAGGATTCAATAACCATGGTAGTGGGATGTTAGTGGATATTATTCCTATGGCATTAATGGGATACCCTCTGGAAAACATACAAAAAACTATAGACAATTGCCCATAGAAATAGTTGATTTACCGAACTTAAAGATGGTTATTTTCCAGTTCGCTATGTTAGTCATTACCAGAGGGTACTCATGGGGACGTCATGGAAAATCCAAGGGATGAATTCAAAAATGTCAATGAATTATCGCCAGATTTAGCCGGATGTAATTTAGCCAGATTATTTTGGGCGAGGGTATAGTGGTGATATACTGGAAATATATTTAAGTGATACTCATACTCTGGGGACAATTTATCCAGTATAGAAAAAACATATTAACCACATACAACAAATGGAGAATACGAGTATAAACCAACAAAAATCTGGATATTATTGGTGATATCGCGGGGATCTTATGGGCATGTAATGGAAATATCATGCATGTAGTGGGATGTAGTTGCATAGAATGGAATGTATATATATATATATGTAATTAGCCGAAGGAAGTTTAGAAGTCAAACTTCCGACAATATGGACAGATGAAAAGCAGAGTAGGGCAGAGGCAGAGAGAAGAGAAAGATTAGAAGAGAGAAGAGTAGAAGAGAAAGAGTAAGAGGACAGAAGATACAGATGCGCGAAAAGGTAGGAAAGTCGCGAAACACTGTTTTTCCAATGATTTGTGGCTCAGGAGGGTCGAAAAGTAGGCTCGCTAAAGCGGCAAGTGCGGAGCCAGCTGGCCACAGGAGCGATGAAAAATTGCACGCCGTTGTGGCGCGAAGCACATTTCCAAGTCAAAAGGTACAAAACACCTCAGGTCCGGACCACTTTTGGAAGTTGAGATGTCGAAAAAGCGCACGCCGTTGTGGCGCGAAGCACATTTCCAAGTCAAAATGTACAAAACACCTCAGCGTCGGACGACTTTTGGAAGTTGCGATGTCGAAAAAGTGCACGCCGTTGTGGCGCGAAGCACATTTCCAAGTCAAAATGTACAAAACACCTCAGCTCCGGACCACTTTTGGAAGTTGAGATGTCGAAAAAGTGCACGCCGTTGTGGCACGAACACATTTCCAAGTCAAAAGTGTTAAAAACTGGCGGTCTCGGACCACTTTTGGAAGTTGAGATGTCGAAAAAGTGCACGCCGTTGTGGCGGGAAGCACATTTCGAAGTCAAAATGTACAAGACACTAGGGGTTCGGACCACTTTTGGAAGTCCAGATGTTGAAAAAGTGCACGCCGTTGTGGCGCGAAGCACGTTTTGAAGTCAAAATGTTAAAAATACCAGGGGTTCGGACAACTTTTGGAGGTTCAGATGTCGCTTCGCTTCACTACACTACACTACATTACACTACACTACACTCCACTCCACTACGCTCCACTACACTACACTACATTACACAACACTACAACTACAACTACACAACTACACAACTACACTCCACTACAATCCACTACACTAAATTACACTACACTACACTACATTACACTACACTCCACTACACTACATTACACTACACTGCATTACCTTCCACTACACTTCACTACATTACACTACACTCCACTACACTACAACTACAACTACAACTACGACTACACAACTACACTCCACTACACTCCACTACACGAAATTACACTACACTACTCTCATTACACTACACTACACACATTCCACTACACTCCACTACACTACACTACATTACACTACACTACATTACACTGAATGACACTGCACCACAGATAGACAGGTAGACAGATAGACAGATAGATAGACAGACAGGTAGACAGCTAGACAGATAGACAGATGAAGCGAGAGAGAGAGATAGATAGATAGATAGATAGGTAGATAGGTACATAGGTAGATAGGTAGATAGGTAGATAGGTAGATAGGTAGATAGGTAGATAGGTAGATAGGTAATGAGATGAAAGAGAGAAAGAGAGAGATAGATAGATCGATAGATAGATAGATACATAGAAGATAGGCTGGTAGGTAAGTAGATAGTCAGAGAAAGAGAGAGAAAGAGAGGAGACCTCAAGCACCTTCCGGTCCATCAGTGGATTCGCTCTGCCATCCCTGATTCACAGCAGCCAATCTCTCCTATAGGTTTCCTATTTTTGAAACTTCCGCCACCGCCTTGTGCGGTACTACTGGTATACATATATATTATACATATATATATAATATACACATAGTATATACATAGTATATAAATATATGTATATATAGTATAATATATATATGTATATATATAGGCATCGACATGATATCTGGATTTGTCCAGAAACTGAACAACTAACAACTATGCAATTTGGGTAAACGTCTAGATATTCAGGGGATCATCCAAATTTGACAAGCGTTTTTTGTTGCTTGTCCGAAGTATATATTTACAGTATATACATCTAAAATCATCTAAACAACCATATTTACATACATAGGTTACAGAACCATTTTGGGCATCTCAACATTGCAATTCCCCAAGCAGAGACTGTTTTAGCAAAAAAAAAAGGACCAATCAGCCATTTGGAAGTCCATACCCCACTTACGGTTCGTCCCCATCTGGTGACGATCCAGGGCGGTGGTGAAGATGATGGCGACGACGATGACGACGAAGATGATGACGATGAAGACGAAGATGCAGCTGGTTGGACCCCAGAATTGGTGGGTTGGTGGTTGGGTGAACCTTGCTGAATAGCACCCGAAGTATGTTGTTATCCGTTTAAAAAAATGGGGGTATACCCAAAACATAGCTATCTTTCTGGGGATGACTGACCAATGGTAAAACTGGGTGCCCCATGGGATAGCTGAGAATGGCCTGGCATGGCCTGGCTGCTCTGTGGTTCATCAAATCACTAGGAATTATATGGAATCTTCATCGCCTCATCGCGAAAGTCAAAGAACATAGCCTCCAATGGGCCTTAACATAACTATTTTTATATGGCCAAAAAAGAAATCGCTGATTGACCGTTTTTTTCAACATGGTGATTTTCCGAAACGCAATGTTTGCCGACCTTTGAGGCGAAGCTGCCGGAGAGGTGCAGCCAGCAATGAAAATGGGAAGCCATCGGTTGGATGCCTTTTCCCCCAATGAATCCAAATGTCATTTGAGGAAACACTCACATGTCGGGGATTTCAAGATAGATGCAACCAAGAGTGAATATAAGGCTGTGAGAAAAGATGTGGATGATACGAACCTTTGAACGACAAATGCCAAGGCCCACAGAGGACGCATCCATGGTTGCAGAATTCTGGCGGTTTTTAAAGTCCCAAGCAAAATCAAGAATGGGTCTCTGCAATCGCCAAAACTGCCTATCCTCATTCAACTGGGGTCAAACCAAGACAATCCAAGATTTGTACAGAACATGGCTGGCATATGAGGTTCGTTGCAGTAAGAACCCAACCTTTCTTTCGTTGTTCAATAGCAGATGGAGTTCATCTAACAACCCACTGGTTAGTGGTTTCAAACATTTTTTATTTTCCCCAATAGTTGGGATGATGATCCAATCTGACTTTCATATTTTTCAGGGTTAAAACCACCAACCAGGACTATTTTGTGTTTTTGAAGTCATTTCAAATCCCTTTCCTGTTGTGCAAAACCAGCAAGCCATGGCTTGGTCTCGAAGCCCAGGGCACTCGTCTCGAGCGGCAACCAGCACCTCCGGGCGAGAGCCTTAGATCCTGGGGTTGTGGCTGCTGAGTTGGTACGGTTTCGACTAGGAACTTGACGACCTAAAACTGGTTGGTGGTGACTGGAACATGAATGGATTATGACTTTCCATCTATTGGGAATGTCATCATCACTGACGAACTCCATGATTTTTCAGAAGGGTTAGTATACCACCAACCAGAAAAACTCTGTTGCACCTCAAACAATCAGCAAACAGTGTCCACTTTTATGACTTTCGCATCTTTTCGCCGTTTTCTTGAGGCTTGACATGAAGCTTTTAATCAAACCAACAGACGGGAAGCACCTTGCACATGTCCCATAAACCTCCTGAGCAGATTGGTGATGAGCACAGCCGAACGTCATGGCGTTTGCAGGTATCAATTTCACAACCACGTTGGCATGATATACTAGGTCACTAGGTTGTGAAATGTATATGCCGCAGAGCAAAGAAACCAAATGCAACACAATTCACCAGAATATAATGCAATGCAATGTTTGTATACATTCACGTATTATCTGATAAATCTTGAGATGCGCACCTCATACTGCATTTTATTGTGCACAGAGATAGTTTTTTGTTACTACCCACTGTTCAAAGACCCTTTGGATAGCGGTACTGAAAAGCACATGGAAGTTCACCCAGAAGTTCATCCAAGAAATGGGGGAAGAAGAACTTGTCGATGGTAGAAACTCCTCGTAGACTTTCCACCGTTCCCATTGTCATCATGGTATCCCTATGGTGTCACCATGGCCCTATCATATCGCCATGATATCCCCATATCAGGTCCCAATTTATTTCTGGTCAATATCCGCAGGAGTGTTTGAGGCTTGGCTTTGCCTGAAAATGGGGTACCGTAAAAAAATGACAATCAATCTGGGTGTATAAAGAAGCGGCCCCATCGATGATGGTTGGGATAACGGGGAAAAATCAACCCCCCCAATGGCCTTTCAGGCCGAACGGTGTGGTTTTGGACTTGGACAATGATTTCTCCAGATTCATATTTATCAAAAATCAATAGTTCGTATAATTTTCCCAGATAATTCTTAGATGATGTTCCTTATATCATTATTAGTTATTGTATATTCCCCAGATTCATATGAGTTGTATCATCATCAATAGTTACGAAAAGTTATTATAATTTCCCCAAAATAAGTCCACAAAAATTCCATAATACTGCCATAATATAACAATTCCCCAAACATGATATTAGAGCATCATCATTTTCCCCGTGAAATCAGTAGCCATCTAGGGGGCAACCAACACTGACACTGAAAAGCGTCACGAGCGAGGTGTTGGTGCAGCCCTTTCACGCTTCTACGGCAAGCGGCGGCGGAAGACCTGAGCACCACAAAAAGTGGGAAAAAACGGAGAAGTCCCAGGATTTCTACAGATTTCTACCGATTTCTACAGATTACCACAGATTTCTACAGATTTCTACATCATGTTTCAGGTGATTTTGTGATTTCTGTGGCTTTTGAATGGCATTTGAGGTGTCAGTTCAAGATTTTCAGGGATCGCAGTCTCTTGTTGGTCCAAAATCATCAACTCAGTAATCGTGGGCGGTGATGGTCGGGATCAAAATCGTAGGTTTTGTCAAATGGAAAACTCTGCCGTTTATCAAGATTATTACCCTCTGGTAAACTAACATAACTATGGAAAATCACAATTTTTCATGGGAAAATCCACTATAAAGGACCATTTTCAATAGCTATGTTAAATTACCAGAGGGTACATTCCTTGGGGGCAGAAGGTTTATGTTTGGATGTTACTTCGATACTGTACTTCTGATGATTTGCAAAAAATCAATCTGTCCTTAAATATGATAAGTATATACTATATGTATGCATAAATGTATATGCAAAATCCATCTTTACCCTTGAATCTATATACCACACATGGGGTCAGCCTCAGAATCTACGATCAAATTGGCATTTGGCATTGGCAAAAAGCAGTTCCCACTTCCCAAGGCTCAACTGGTTGGTGGGTTGGAACATGAATTTTATTTTTCCATATATTGGGAAGAATCATCCCAACTGACTTTCATATTTTTCAGAGGGGTTGAAACCATCAACCAGCTCAATGTTTCACAACATGCGCCCACTACGGGTACATGTTCCAATTGATTTAAGCCGCACGCCATTCGGGTGACTGCGCAAAAAAATCGTGCATCGTGCCTATGCTGGACACTGAGGGTGCCCGTGTGGCATGACTCAGCTTTTTGGGTTTGTCTGAAATAGGGATCATGTTCCTTCATGTTCTATATTGACCCCCCCAAAAAATACACATGCCAATTTCGAAGCATAGTTTTCCCAATTTTTCGAGTAACTTACTATATTGCCAATTGATTTGGATACCCAAGCAGGCTCGAGGTGGCAAACGTTGTTTGCTGTGCTTCAGAATCGTTGGCATTTAGCCATCCAGTTTCTTGACGTACTCAGTCAATATATGTCAATATCATGTTAACGATGTTACTATCTATATATATATAATTATATATATATTATAGATAATGTTCAAGCTTTGTATCTCCACTTCAACGCTATGTTGTTGTTGCGGTAATGTTCCCGTTAGTTTGAAAAGCAATCTCCCTCTGTTGGTTTCAAATCTCCGTGCTTCAGTCACAGTCTGTTGCAAGTCTCAAATAATGATGATGTATGACATAAACACATATGTAAACAACAAAAGTATTATGTATTTTTATATAAGTTGTAGATGTATTATGTGTAGACATAATTAATATAGATAAATTTGTAGATAGTTATGTATATATATATATATTTACTATGATACATGTATATTGTATATTGTATATTGTATATTGTATACATATGTATGTATATATGTTGTAGATAAGCGGCACGATTTTTTTTGGCTTTGCATTTTCATCCATTCTGCCATGATTTTGGCTCCAGGAACAGGCCCAGGGCCGTCACAGTCCTCCAGTTTTTCAGGTTGTGGACCTTTGAAAGTAATGTAGCAATAGCAACAATAGGTAATCATGGCAATACCGTAGTATTACAGTATATAATATATATATATAGCAATGTTGCTATTGCTCCATTACTATATACTAATCAAACAAGATAACAGTACTATATAGTATTACAGTATACAGTCCTTACTTGATCTTTTGTTGCGGTCCCGCGTACCTTTTTGAAAGGGTGCAACTGCTTTCCCAGCGACCAGTTCTTTTGGGCCAGTGCTGCGCCATGGCAGTTCCAATCGCCGACTTTGAGGTGTGACCTCCAAATCACCAGTGGGGGCGAGGTACAGATTTCTGAGATGTCCTAAGCAAGTGTTGTTAGTGACAGATTTTTGTTAGAACATACCAGAAATGATCTGGGAAGGGACAAAAAAATACAAAAAACATGTACCTAACCTGGATTTTCCAGGAACTCGCACAGAAGCAGTGCGTATCGGACTTTATGATGGGATTATGGGATATAACCACCACGTCTTTTCTGTCATTTAATTAAACACACATATATATATACATATAATACATATATATAATACATATATATAATACATATATATATACATATTATAACCATATATATATATATAGAGATTGCAGTACAACTACATATTTGTTTTGATTATACGATTAACCAGTGGATGGTATGGGATAATTACACTATTTTCAGAGAGGAAGTTTATTCGTGGAGTATCATAAACATGCATAAATCCGAGTGACCTTGGCAAACGAAACTGGGGCACCACCTGGACATAAGGTGGAATTACTCCTGCATTTCTCAGCTTCATATGCCTTTTGAGCACAGCATGGCGGACATACCTCTGGTTATTGAACAGTTAGCTATAGAACATCACCATGTTGAATAGGTAAATCATTATAAATCATTTCTTTCTATGGGCCATTTTCCATAGCTATGTTAAATAATCCGAGTATAAACTTGCTCGATGATGTACTATATATATAGATATGCTAATATGCATCTTTGCGACAAATGCAGGGGCGTCTGCAGAAAAGAACACGATTTTAAGAAGATCGATAGATTTAGAAATTTTGCAATAACAATAAGCAGAAACAGGAATCGTAGTTTTTCGACATGATCTTTCATGCGAGAGGGAAGATCTACCCTCCGGTAATCAAACATGGCAATGGACAATTCCCTATAAATGGAGGTCCATAGCTGAGAAAATCATCTATAGTTGGTGATTACATTACCAATGAATTTTGATGATCCTGAATTTAACTTGAAACTATCGATAATTATCAGGTGTTAGTGATTATTGATGATCATTCTATTATCAATGATTATTGATGATCATTTATTGGTTATTGATGATGATTACATTATCATTACATTATCATTACATTATCACGACATTATCATGACATTATCATTACATTATCATTACATTATCATTACATTATCATGACATTATCATGACATTATCATGACATTATCATTACATTGTCATTACATTATCATTACATTATCATGACATTATCATTACATTATCATTACATTATCATTACATTATCATTAATGTTGTTGACACAAAAATAAACCATCCGTGACTGGGAATGGTAACCATACCACCTATAAAAATGGTGATGACTGGGGGATGGAGCATGACATTGTTTTAACCACATTACATTGTCATTAGTTACTTAGTATTGTTAGTATCCGTTAGTATCCCATTATTACCCATAAACATTAACAATACCAATCATTCATTAGTGTCGCCATTTTTTCCACATTTACTATTGCTATTGTGAATGCTTGGAAGGTATCCCTATGAGTTGGTATCCAGGACGAGAGCGGATTCCACACGCCTGAGAATATCTCGGTGGACGCGGATGATGCGTGGGGGGAGGAAGCACAAAGGCGGGGGAAGGAGTTTTTTTTCGGTGTAGATGTCACTCAAGTTTCTGGTATTGACATTAATTGACATGTTAAGTAAGTTATATTGACCATATAGGCTGGTTAGTTAATTGACATGTCAGTTAATTAGCGATATTCACTATGGTTAAATGACTTAGCTTGACATATATCGAAGTAGTGATGACTTAGTTTCACTATGGTTAAATGACTTAGTTTCACTATGGTTAAATGACTGAGTTTTAGCTGGTGATATTCACTATGGTTTTCTGAACCAACAAACATTTTCAGCATTTACCAAGGATTTTTTCCACCCAATCTTGGGGGACTTCCCCCATCAGCAGAATCGTGAGGCTACTTCGCCAGCACCGTCTTTCATGCGACCTGGAGGCTGTCCCCAGTTGCAAAGGTTTGTTTGAACACGTAGGGAACACCCCTTCTGGTGCTTTAAAACCTCATTTCCCATATATATATTTTTGGCCATATCTGGTGACTTCATCCACCACTTTCGGACGTCGGATTGGCTTTGTACGCCGAGCGGGGCATCCACTGTCCTCATCCTTGGCAGGCCGTTCGCAGAGACCAAAAGTCGGGGGCTGATTTGAGCATCAAGCTGTGTGGTTTTTTTAACCACTTGGCACTGCTCCCAAAGCTGGATCCATGTTTGGATCATGATCTTTGGGGAAGACCTTAGATCAATAGAAACTACTGATTTACCCTCTGGTAATTTAACATAGCTATTGAAAATGGCCCATAGAAATAGATGATTTACCTACTAAAGATGGTGATTTTCCATAGGAGAACGAGGCCTCAGCGCCGCTTCAAGCGGCCCTTTGAAACCTTGGAAACGGCCTTTCAAGTCACGTGCCAAGCGCGGAGCGCCGAGATTGCCGGGACGTTTTTACGTGTCATGGGGATGTCTCAAGTTGGGAAAAGCGGCTGGAAATGGTTGGGTTTGAAGAGAATGAACAAACGTGTATGCATATATGTGAATATTCATATTTAGTTCCAATATATTCTAATATATCCAATATATATATATATATCTATGGTTTAATATCAAATCCCAATATATTCCAGTTGTGCTTCAAGTCCTAACACTGATCGGATACTCGTCTGTCCCGTCTGCCTATTTTCACAAAATTATCCAGGGTGTCCTGGTGGCCAGAAACCACCAACCCGTGAATATGTATATATATATAATACATATGTATATATAATACATATATATATATATAATACATATATATATATATATATGTATTATATATATATATATATATATATATCATATATATATATGTATGTATGTGTGTGTTGATACCTCTAGGATATAAATTCAATCATGTTGGGTTCCTATCCCTATTTCTCGACATGATATTTTTTCTGCCGTCTGGTAATTTAGCATAGCAGTGGAACGTGGCCCATTTATAGATGCTGTACCTACAAAAACATGGTGATTTTCCATATGTTCAATTACCAGAGGCTATGGTGATTAGTCTGATTAGTGATTTATCATCGCTTGCCATGTGAAATTCGCCATTTTGTAATATTTTATGGTATACCGGTATACCCCATCAGAATTATGGTATATCATATATCATGGTATATCTCAGATTTTGTAATATTTTATGTATACCCTCTGGTTATTTAACATAGCCATGGTATAGATGGCCCATAGAAATAGATGGTTTACCTGGCTTTACCGAACTTACAAATGGTGATTTTCCATGGCTATGTTAGTCATAACCAGATGGTATATCATGGCTATATCATGCTATATCATGGTATATCATGGTATATCTGGTTTACCTATTTTCCATGGTTTACCATATTAAAAATGGTCTAATTATCATGGTATATCCCAGACGCGCCCTTTCAACGAAGACGACCAGGTCATGGTGGCTCTACTCTCCCCGCGGGTCCATCCATGGATGCGCCGGTTGTCGCTCGCGTTGAACGGGAAGAACTGGTGGTCGCAACCAAAAAGATGTGTATTTTTTCATGTAGTTTACGCATGTTTGTGAAAAGGATTCTACTTTTTTTTGATTTCTATACATGCATATGTATATGGATATATATGAATGTATGGCAACTTCAAAAAAAGATCGAATTTTCGTAAAATCTGATTCTAACATCTAGTAGTAATTTACTTTTTTTGGGATTATGATGTAGCATGTAATTATATCTAGTATTGCTGTGGCGAACGTTCAGGCTGAAACTGGTGTTGTTTTCTACGCCAGCTTCAGGCCATCACAAGACAAAGGGGTTGCAGATCTGTGGCTGAAAAGAAAACCACTTTGGGTGGATTCTTCCAAAAACTCCAAAACCCTTCTCATGCTTTTTCTTGGACAGTAAAACCTGCATCAACGTGGGTCTTGAAGCCTTATTTTGTTCTCCCCGTCTTTTTCCCACAGGTTGATTGCGAAGGAAAAGAGATGTTTTTTCAGAGCCAATGGGCAAATGGAGGTTTCCGCCCTAATCAGGGTATCCCTAAATCATCATTAATCATCCACTTTAAATCACTTTAATAGGATTTTCCATGTAAAAAAAACACCCAGCTATTGGGGTATCACAACATATATGGAACCCAGCTATGATGACTGGCGATGCTCCTCCGGTGAGGTCGGCTTGTCTCCGGATGCAAAGGACATACCCTGAGGTGTTGCCAGGGCTGAGGATCGCTGTTTTCGCATCATGGGAACCAAGGGCTAATGGATCCTGATCCTAAGGATGTTACCCTCTGGTAATTTGTTACGTGTTGCTATTGAAGCCATGGCCATTGAAATAGTGAGTTTTCTCATCAAAAATGGTGGATCTTTCCAGTTCGTTATGTTAGTTTACCATTTCGGGTACGGAAGAGTGATTCGACATGATTCGACCATCCATCTTTTCCAGGAGCACTTATTCTAAGTATAAAGCTGGATAAGAGATGGGAACATAGTGGATATAACCTGGTTGTGTGAAAAAAACAACACATCTTTTTCCAGTAATGTTGGGTAAAACAATACTAAACCATCCCCCGGTCATCACCATTTTTATAGGTGGTATAATATGTCATTGTTTTCCCAACATTATGTTTGACCGCAAGACATTCTGATGGCTCTGCCTATCGCGTGCTAGGTGCTGCCCTCGCCTTCACTCTCCGTCTTTGTGTCGGGTTTCCATGTGACTCGACAAACCGGCCGTTTCCCTTGGCGAGTTTCGAAATCATGGGTTTCTTTGGGACTTGTCGAGGAAAATCATAGGCGTAACATGGCGTAACCATGAAAATCAGATGTATAACCATGAAACCAGGGGGATATATATATATATATATATACATCCATGGTTATATAAATGGTTATCCAGGGGGATGGTTATATATATATATATTCCATGACTAACCTCTCAGCAGAGGAAAAACAACGGATCCAATTGGGGCCCCTGATCCCTTCAAACATGGGAAATCATTAGGTTAAGAATGCAGAAAATAGAAATACCTTGGTTGATATGTCTAATTATGGATGATATTGAATATATTTGATATCTCAATGGTCTACTTGGACATCTCGAAGGATCGAATCGCATTGCCGGCTTTCCCTTTACGACAGGTCTGACAGGTCAATATCTCCATGGGTGAAATCCATGTTTGGCCAAACTCGGGCGGAAAAGACATACTTGGTTTCTATATCCAATAGTAAAAAAAAACGCATCATCCCAACCAACTTGTGGTCTATATGACCATCATCCTGTTACTAGGGGTACCCACGTTCATCAAGCCCAAGTTAAGAATACATTATGCATGTTTTACTCTATAATCGTCCCCATATTCCCAGACTTTCTGGTAGAAATTTCGGCAAAGTGTCACACCAAAAACCGAAACGCGGTTGTTATCCTCAAGAACAGCGGTTGTTATCCTCATGCCGAAAAAAAAGGTAAAGTGTTCGATATATTTTCCCAATATTTCCCCTAAGATTTTCCACATGGGGTCAGGTCCCAAGAAACACCAAGGCCAAGCTCGTGCTTGATGCCTGAGATCCCGGGAGACTGTACACCGTGACGGTTTAACATGACTGGGGTATATTGATGGTATCCATGGCACACCATATATAGCAGCACCATGGATCCGTCATGGGTTATAGATGTTTTTTCAGCCCGGAAGCCTGCAAGCTATCTCGGAACTACGGTCAGCTTATGAGTTATCCATGCTTTCTTGGGTGGCGTAGCCGGGAACCGGTGAGTAAAATCATGGCTGTGAAGTCCTCCAACTTTGCGCTGAAGCCTTCTCTGATTGGGTCATAACGGCTCCAACAGCAACTTCCAAGATTTTTTTCAGGTCAAAACCTTCATCAACATGACTGGGGCGACTTGAACATCGATCCCCGCGATTTTTTGCAGGGCTTGGACTAGGCGCCCAAGGTTCGTATCACCCAAATGCTGGGAATCCCAGAGCTAGAATCTTGTAATTAATTTGCACAGCCAGGAAAATCATCTATGAATAGGGACATCGAGAAAACATGCTGGGATATTCAGCAATTATTCACCAAACATGGTGGATTTAGCCCACACAGATGGACAATGATGATATGCAGGGCCCCAAAATGGCAATAACCTTTTAATGGTACACTAAACCATGAAACTTGAAGCTACCATAAGACTGGTTGTTGAGCAACACCACTCTTACATAAAAAGTAAGAGGGCCATGGGCATCAGCAACCCACAGATACCAAACAAAAACTTATCCGCACTATTTTGGTGTTGTTTTTCCTTTTCAAGGCAACTTGCGGGTTGCCTATGGTCAAAGAATTCATGTAATTGGTCGAATAAAATCAGACTGTTTGGTCGGCCATGGACGATCCATCGCCGCTCACGGCGCTGCGTGACATCCTGGGTCTGGAAGGTGCGGAGGAGCGACTGAAAGAATTGCTGAAGGAAAGCAAGGACGATGTGACCCGGCGGTACTGCAGGATCGTCGCATGGATGCGGGTTACACATACTTCATGTACCCTCTGGTAAACTAACATAGCTATGGAAAATCACCATTTTTAATGGGAAAATCAACTATTAATGGCCATTTTCAATAGCTACGTTAAATTACCAGAGGGTAGTTAAAATATGCGCTAAATCATCCAGTTATATCCAGTTATAACTTTGTAACTGGTGAGTAACCACACAACTGGTCACCCAGTTGTAAATGGGAGAATCCCACTGAATTGGGGACTTACGATCACAAGGAACCACGATTCCACGATTTGTGGGATGATCCTCGAAGTACTGGGGTGCCGTTCCATCCGTTCCACTGAACACACGGAGTGGATACAGAACACAAAAATCAACCATGGTTTTATATAGCCATACCCGGCTATACCCACAAAACTATCCCCAACTGCACCCCGGCTGTATCACAAGGTTGCGTTCTGTCAAATGGGAATCTATTGGGGATTTAGTCAGATTCAATTAACAACAATGGGGATTTGGTCAGGGTTTTTAAACGTCCCATTCTGGTAACATTAAATCTTCCCAATGGATGATTGTTAATCATAATCATGGCCCAGCAGTGGGAACATCATTGGTAACATTATCATTAACTTATCAATGATTATTATAAAATACTCCAATATGATAAGGCACTCGGAACAGATCCAATACGAAACCATGGTTTTTGGGTGTTTTTTTTCATCTTGGGGAATGGGATCAACTGATAAACGGGAAGACATTGAGAATTTCCCATCAACAATGGGGATTCAACCAAGAAACACTTGCAGACACTTTGGAATGTGAGGTTTTCATGTGGAATCGGGGAATTTTGGGATATCATCCAGGCAGAAAATGGGTTTGAACTTGGAATCACAGAACGCTGTTTCAATGGGAATAAACTATTGTGGCTTGAATCAACAAACAACGGGTTCCAACTTTTTAAACCAAGAACAATGCAGTTTTGACCATGTGGGTTACTTACTTGGGATCCAGTTTGAGCCATTGTTCAGATTTACTCTCGAAGTACAAATGTTTGTTTTTGGGTCTATCAGTCGGAACCAGACCCTGGAAATGAACGGACATAAAAAATACAAATGACACAAGCGTACCGAGGACACCTCCGTGTCTCCAGGAATCACCTGCACTCCGCTTTGGATTTCCATGTTCGTCTTGTGTTCCAACAGGGTATGAATAGGGATTGTGGATCAATGCCAGCCCCGCATTTGTTAAACATCGGCTGATTGATTAGGGATGATAATTGGGCGGGTTACGCCCAAAAAGTGACAATATCTGCTGTTCATTTCTACAGATCCATCGATCCCAGATTTCTCTCCAATGGTGCAGTGGTTGGAGGATCATTCCACTTAGGAACCGAATAATAACGGTGATGGTATAAGTCCGCATTCAGTGGGCTATCCCATTGACAAATGGCTGAACAACAACCCCAGTTCCTAACCATAAACAGGATCAGTGGGATGATCCTCGGTGGTTTAACTCTGGTTACTCCCCCTCCTTTTACCGTAGCGCAAAAAAAATAAATAAAATTGTTTATTTTCCACGTTAACGAAATGGACGATTCGGAGGTTTACTTCCATGTTAGTTGCATTGGGGGGGGGGTAAACTGCAAATTTGTGTTCTTTGGATCTGAGCCCTTTTTTTTTTTGGCTGGTTCTTTTTGCCACGAGTTCCCCGGGAATCCTGGGCATTTTTTGATTAACGTAGAAATTTTGATTTTTTCAAGATATTTCAAGATAAAGCTGGGATTGCCTTCATTTTTTAACAACCAACGATTGGAACACATAACTTACATAGAAATTTGCTACTTGAAGTAGGATGTGGGCAGTGCCATGTTAGCGAGCGCTCGGTCCTTTACTCCCCCTCCATTTACCGTACTGTTTTTTTTTTATTCCACGTTAACTAAAGTGACAATTCGGAGGTTTACTTCCATGTTAGTTGCAATGGGGGGGGGTAAACTGCAAATTTGTGTTCTTTGGATCTGGGCCCTTTTTTTTGGCTAGTTCTTTTTGCCACGAGTTCCCCGGGAATCCTGGGCATTTGTTGATTAACGTAGAAATTTTGAATCACCAAACATGGAACGGAGTGCCATGTTAAAAAAAATGCTATTCATGGTAAAACCTTTGGTTTGGTACTAGGGTTCCCCATACTTCTCAGGAGGATTTCATTTTCCAAAAAGAATGAAAACACATGAATCCCAAACCAGGTTTTTCATATGATTTTTTCTTTATTAAACTCGTTATATAAAATGCTCGATTTGTGAACTTTTGGTGTTGAATTCAGGCTTGGACCCTTTGATGGTTGCTTTTAAGATATGGGCGACCAGCAGTTCAAGAGATGAATCACCAAACATGGAACGGAGTGCCATGTTAAAAAATCATGCTATTCATGGTAAAACCTTTGGTTTGGTACTAGGGTTCCCCATACTTCTCAGGAGGATTTCATTTTCCAAAAAGAAGGAAAAGACATGAATCCCACACCAGGTTTTTCATATGTTTTTTCTTTATTAAACTCTTTATGTAAAAAGCCCGATTTGTGAACTTTTGGTGCTGAATCCAGACTTGGACCCTTTGGTGATTGCTTTTGAGATACGGGTGACCAGCATGACGGGGGTGAGAAGATAGATGCAAAGAAGAAAACAAATGATGTGGCGGTCAGTCTGGGGGTTTTAGGGATCGCCCTAGAAGGATGTATTCAACATGAGGGGAGAACATGTTAACATAGAAGTTGCCAACCTGATGTTTGGACCTTCAAGTTACTTCCACGTAAGCGTTTTTAGTCTCAGTTTTCCAACTTCCATGTTGAACATGCTCCTTCAAGCTACTTCCATGTAAGTGATTTACGGTCAGTTTTTTATATTTTCTGGTCCGGTAGCCCAGTTTCACTTTTTCCCCAGGAATGGGACGTAAACGACTTCCATGTAAACCGACAGGTTTTTCCATCCTGACTTCCACGGTAAAATAAGGGGGTGTATATGGGTGTTTCCATAGTCATGGGGGTACCCCAACAGCTGGATGGTTTATTTCATGGAAAATCCGAGAATAAAGTGGATGATAACTGGGGGTACCCCTATTTCAGGAAACCTCCATATCCTCCCAATCAACCCGAGTTGAAATTGGAGATATAATGCATCAACTTAGCGATTTCGCTGGGGCCCCACCCTGCAAGGTTGGCAAGGCCGTGAATCTCTACTACGACCGCAGTAGCAGGGCGCCCAGTGCAGCGGCGAGCGCGAAGCGGCCGGCGACCGCCAGCATCTTTGAGCCTCGGCAGTGAAGTGGGGGACAGCTATTGGGGATATGAAGCAACAATCATAAGGGCTACAAAAGCCCAAATAAAGGGGATATTTCTATTTATGTATTATTTATTTATTTATATATATATATACATAGGCACGGGCACAAGCTTTAGCTAGCCTCCGTTCGCAAGCCCCTGTATTTTCAGGAAGATCCAATCAGGATTCTTCCTCTGCCATGTCAGCCTTGCGTATACTTCAAGCAGCATGGTTTCGTGCACTTTCATCTCAGTTTTGATACAAATGTATGAGTGGTGATATGGCAAATCCTCCACGCTGGCCATTCGAAATGCATGTGCAACTTCACATGTCCATGTTTATATCTTGGCGTGTCATATTTTGACGTCGAAAAAAACTACTTCAGTTGAGACACTTTCAAGTGTGTTTACTTCAGTGCATGACTTTTATTTTCATCCACCGCATGTTCGCCAAGTTTTCTTTAATCTGCAAAAAGTCGAGACAGTTGCTCGAGAACCTCGCTTGGATTCTTTCCCAAAAGTGCATGGTTTCTCATGACGTACCATCCCAGATGTGTTGAATTCCAAGAAAAGATCTCATGACGTACCATCCCAAATGTGTTGAATTCCAAGAAAAGATCTCATGACGTACCATCCCAAATGTGTTGAATTCCAAGAAAAGATCTCATGACGTACCATCCCAGATGTGTTGAATTCCAAGAAAAGATCTCATGACGTACCCTCCCAGATGTGTTGAATTCCAAGAAAAGATCTCATGACGTACCATCCCAGATGTGTTGAATTCCAAGAAAAGATCTCATGACGTTCCATCCCAGATGTGTTGAATTCCAAGAAAAGATCTCATGACGTACCATCCCAGATGTGTTGAATTCCAAGAAAAGATCTCATGACGTACCATCCCAGATGTGTTGAATTCCAAGAAAAGATCTCATGACGTACCATCCCAGATGTCTTGATTTCCAAGAAAAGATCTCATGACGTACCATCCCAGATGTGTTGAATTCCAAGCAAAGATCTCATGACGTACCATCCCAGATGTGTTGAATTCCAAGAGGAGATCTCATGACGTACCATCCCAGATGTGTTGAATTCCAAGAAAAGATCTCATGACGTACCATCCCAGATGTGTTGAATTCCAAGAAAAGATCTCATGACATAACATCCCAGATGTGTTCAAGTCCAAAGAACGTTATTACATCCCCCCCCCCCCCCCCACCCCCCACCCCCCCAACCAACACCACGCCAAAAAAAACAACAAAAAAAGACAAAAAAAGAGGTTTCGCTGAGGCGAAACACAATAAAAAAGGAAAAAATGCGCTCTCGCTGTGGCGCCAGTGCAGTGAACATGCAAAAACACTGTTTCGTGACGCGGCCTTCTGCGCGCGCCCAGCCTTCTACTTGGACAACCTTTTTGGCGGCCGCTTCTGCACGATAAACCAGCTCCTGCTTGTTGTTCTGGCTACATGTTTCTACATCGACATTTTCTCCAATCACTATTTTCTGGATTTGTCGTATTCAACTCCTTCCTCAAAGCTGTGGGGAAAGCCTTGCACAGTCTCTTCTGCATCTCATTCTCCGAGTTTGCTGGAACCAGTGCCAATTCAACCATCTCTTACTTGGTCTCATTCTGTCTCGTTTCGGTTGCATTATTCTCCTGCTTGTGCTTCCAGCCAATTTTCTACTTCATCGACATTTTCTCCACGCACATTTTTCTGGATTTTTCACATGTCACGCCAAGATGCAGACAAAGGGGAAGTCTTCCACATCAAGTCCTACTTTTCACTCTCTTCTTTTGCTGGGGCGTACACGCCTCGTCATTCTGCACTGAAGGGGCCGTGGCAATTTCCATGTCCTGTTCTCGCGGGACTGAAAGTCCGTGTTTATAAAGTAAAATTTGCTATAAGGAAATTTTGCCTGGAGGTAACTGCCACCAGGAAACTGTTATCATCAGCTCCGGCTACACCATGCCACATCACAGGTGGCGAAAACACTTCTACTAAGCTCTCTCCACTTCAAGCTTAGGGGCCAAGGCAAATTTTGCCTTGCCACATCAAATCCATTACCTTGCAGCTATAGCTCGCAGGGGCCACCAGAGGCGTGCCGGGAGACCACAGTCACTCCATCGTTGTTACTTTCTCCCTTTCCTAGTTCTACTCTCCAAAGCGAGAGACAAGTGGTCATGAACCTTGCTGTGCGTCACGGGACCGATCTCCTTAAGTATATTTTCTCCTTTGTAATTTTTGTTTCTCCGCCGTTTCGTTGGTTTTAGGGTCCACCTACACAAAACCATCGGGGCCCGTGTTAAAGGTGCTGGTTAGTAGCTTATCCTGCAGCCACAGATTCTCCTGTTTTTTCTTTTTTTCATATTGTGTCTCCATTCGGCTGACGGAAAGCTGCTGCTGACGCGTAGTTCGACATGAACTGCATATCGCCGCGGAAAAAATATAGATACTATCGTATATTGAAACCATGAGTATATGTATAACATATATGTTGGGTATTACCCTGCAATAGATTGTATCACATCGTCAATTTCACTGGGAACATCATCTGATTGTAGATGGGGATTGCAGACAGCATGGTTCTGGCCGCTGCACAGCTGAAAATGGATGATTTCGCCAGCCAGACTGGTGAATTATATGGGATTTACCCTCTGGTAAATTAACATAGCTACGCAAAATTCACCATCTATAATAGGGAAATAAATTATAAATGGGCCATTTTCAATGGCAAATTGCCAGAGGGTAGCCATCCAAAATAGGGATTTCAGGCATGAAGGATTTCACCGCGGTCATCCGCAGGACGCCGATGCCAAGCGGCCGCGGCCGCCTGCCAGCGTGGCCAGCGCGGCCAGCGCCCAAAAGGCGGCTGCGGCCGCGGCCGGGCCCTTGGCGGAGCGGATGAGACCCCAAGCCTTGAGTGATTTGGTGGGTGCCCTGGACTGAAAGAGGCTGACTTCAGCATCAAAATGGTGAAAAAAATGGATTTAACATTATTTAACCATATTTAACTGATTTAACCAGGAAAAATTGAGTTTTGAAGCATCAAACGTGGTGAAACATGAGGGTTGCTCAGTTCGGAATCGCTCAGTTGCTGAAGCTCACACGAGATTTCACGAGTATTTCACGAGGGTTTATGGACAATTTATTGAATTCGGAAATGGGATTACGATCACCA
>CAMXCT020001695.1:2500-62500 GCA_947184155.2 Cladocopium goreaui | reverse complement strand
CGTATCTTTGCGCTCTGCAAGCGCCTTTTGCATCGACGTACGATACAGAGGGCAACTGTCCACTTTGGCTTGCACCAACGCGGGCAGACTCAACATCCACGCGCGCTCTGTCCCATCTGTCTCAGACGATGGCACCTCTAGTGAACGCAGACACGGAAACGCCTTGGCGTGATTCAGGTGCTGCCTTCTGCAGGTACTAGCGCCTTTGTCGTCTGAACGTATCAGTTGCACGACCTGGCGGCACTCCGCACCTGTGAGCGTTCCAATCTGCCTGACAGCATGGAATTGCTCACGGCAGGAATCTTCTGGTCGTAATTTCCTCTTCCGCATGGGGCCATGCTGCTGCGAAGACACACAGACGTCATGCACACTATAATGTTTCGTGTTCTCTTTACGTCACTATATATACTCCATGCCTGAAGATTATAGGATATATTATTCTTCGCAGCCATGATAAAATTTACGATTCTATAGAATTCATAGTTTCTTTCAGGTCTGTGTGCGCATAACCATGCGTAATGCGGCCCTGACCATTGTACTCTTTGACTCTGCAATACAAACGTATAACATAGGACCTCAAAGAGATCGTAGTCATGATGTCTTTTCAGCATTTTTGACTTTGCCTTCATTGAAGAAAGATATCACAACATATAACCCCAGGCTGCTGTTGTTTCGAGCCATGGACACTCCGTACTCACACTCCCATACAGTCAAGAAAGTGCGTGCCCCTGCTGACTCACCGTTGTCGCAGTCACTGCTGCGGACTTCCCTCATCTGCTATGTCCAAAAAGTTTAAGAGGGTTTCATTTATTTGGCACACGGCAACCACACGCAAAACCGCAGCTTTTTCACCCCCCACCAACGAACTCAGACTCACGTCTTCGATCCTCTCATGCGAACGCTTTCAAAAGCTCATAAGGAGCAAAGCGTCGAGACGGAGGATCGTCTGACATGCTACCCCACATTTTCTAAACAAAGTTATATGCTTCAGGACGACTTTATGCGTCGACGCAGTTGCTTCGCAGGCTCAGCTGCCGACGTCCCAGCATTGGCACCGGCACCTTCGTGCTGCCGCTTCTGGGCACCGGCCTTCGCCTTCGGCGCGGGCAACAAAGCCTTCAAGGAGCTCTGTGCTTCAGCGACCGTCTTATGCAAGCATTTGAGCTCGACCGGGTCAAACGGCAAAGGCGTCAAGGTTGTCTCCCCGGACTGTACCTTTGCCTCATCCCATCGAGCCAAAGCTGTCTTCGCTGCAGTGTTCCACGTCTGAAGCTTCTGGACTGAGTCAGTGTAAGCACGTTCGACACCCTCCGGCAAATCCACCGTCACTCGGTGGCGCATCTTTTGCACTGACTGCAAATCCTGCGCCAGAGGTGCGACAGCTCGCGCCGCGAGGATCTGCAGCTTCTGGTTGGTCCCCGCTGCTTTGCGCTGCGCGGCAGCCTCCGCCCGGGCTGCTTTCTTCTCAGCGCTCGCAGACGGTTGGCCCTTGGCTTCCGCATTTGCTTTCGGTACGTCCAGCTCCCCCGCCACACCTCCGTCCTCTGCTTGGCTCCCTGTTTTGCCACCACGCTTCAAAGTCGCATCTCGCTCCTGACGAAGCACCCTTTCTTCGACTTCCTGGTAAGCTTCCTTCCATGTCTTCGTCTTGACTGGAATCTGGTATGTCCAACAGTTGAGTCCTTCATTCCACTCCGAGGTGTTTCTCTCAACGACTTCCTTCTCCCACCCCCGTGTGATCCACACGCTCAGAGGTAAAAATTCCTCGTTGATGGTCGTTGACGTCTCTTGCAACTGACGCGTAGTCAGAGTGGATATCAACTGAGCACGAACCGTTTGCCAGTTCATGCGGCTATCTGGATTTGCCTTCCGTTCCTCGTGCAGCTTGCAAAAGAATGCATGCTGCTCCGGGACCGGAAGACTTTGGAGTTCTGACTTGTCTCCGAGACCTCTGCGTAAGAGGCGATCAGCAGAGGCACAAGGCACGCACTGAAACTTGCGTCCATGCACTCTCCCCTGATCTGGCTCGTAGCGCAGATTGCAGAGAGTGCACTTCGGACGCGTCTCAGAAGCGTCAGCCATCGCAGACAGCACAAGTCGAGCAGCTCCTCAAGAGGAGAGAGACGCGTCCCAACTGAAGCCAAACAGCTGCAAAACAGAAGTTTTAGGTCCACACTCCGCGGACAAGGTCAAGAGAGGTTCCAGCCGCGGACATACCCCAAACGTCAAGAAATGCAATGTTACAGTATTAACTTCTAAATTACTTTAGCTTCCGCGGACACGCGGACAAGTGACACTCCTGCAGGAGCTGCGGACAACCGCGGACAACCGCGGACTTTTCGCGGACGTTGCTATTTCCTATGCCTGTGCCTATCACTGGCTTTCAGTGCAACGGGTACGCTGCAGCAGCTCAGAGACATCAGCGACAAGATGCGCCACTTGCTCCTGGGCCACTTGAGCCCACGTGGCCTCGGGCAAGAGGTCGGTGCACTGCTGCAGCTCGACCAGATCAGCAATGGACTGCTGAAAGATCTCTACGTGGTACCCGTTCAGCACGACCTTGAATTTGTCCCACTGATCTGTCCAGTCCAACAAGACGCACCCAATGGTCTGACCATCTGCTTGGCCGAGCTGATCCCAGTCTTCTTTGAGCCACCACTGAATCAGCTTATTGAGGCGCAAGACAGAAGTGGCTGCCTCAATGTCTCCGGCCGCGTAGGCGCGCGCCTCCGCTTGATCCAGGGAGTCGCTAACAGTTTCCCAACAAGACTTCCAAGATGACCAGTGCGATTCTGGACTGGACGATGCTGCTTGCAATGCGGAGCGAAAGGCTTCCAACTTTGTCTTGGTGATATTGAAATGGCATGAAGTCGGCATTAGGAACGGCAGCGATATATAACCCTCCGGCGCACCCTACGATTTTGAGCCTCCATATATGCAAGGCCATGAACATGTGAGTCGGGTTAAGGAATTTATAAAGGAAGAAAAAGTTTCTTTGCTTGGTTCCTTTCTTCCCCATGGCGTACAGAACGGACGTCTTTTTTTTGCACCCTTGGCTCACTGCACTCTCTATGCTCTATCGGCAATCATGCTATGTTGATGATCACCTGGCGCCCGGAGGAGCTACTTTTCTTCTTCTTTCCTTTGCTGGCCTTAGCCGGCTCCGCGGCGGGAGGTGCATCCGAGCCGCTTGGGCTCGGGCTCTCCAGAGGCACAGGCTTTGGAAAATCCGTCTTGGTTTTGCGGGGCTTGCCAACCTCCGGCAGTCTGCGGGGCTCGGATCGCTTAGATACCGCAGCCTCGGCTTCCGCATCCCGCTGGTCCTGCATCTCCCTCTTTGCTCGTAGGGCCTGGGCCTGCGCCAGTGTGGCGTCCCAATGTTCCTGGTCCTGTTGTTTCTCCGGTAAGGCATTCCACATCTGGTACCGGATGCAAGTCACATTCAGGTACATGTGTTGCTTTTGACCACTTTGCTGTGTCGTCAATTGTTTGGAACAATGCGGACACTTGACGTACTGGCCCCACTGCCTCCCAACGGACTTCGCGGGGCGCGGTCGGGCCCTGAGCTCCACCGGCTGCTTTGGAGGTCTGTCAGGTTCTGGTGGAGGATCCCTGCCTCTACGTGTTGGGGAGCGCTCCTTCCTGCGCTTCTTCTCTTCCTTCTCGTGCCTTGACCGTGAGCGGCCCCGGCGCTCACGCTCGGAAACCGCCGCACGCTTTCCTTTGGCACTGCCACGACGATCACGACTGCGCGTGTCCCTGGACCTCTTGGGCTCTGCGGAACGAGCCACCCGATTGCCCTGTGCATCCCTTTCACGTGGATCAGGATGAGGCAACGGTTTCTCGTCCACCACCTCTTCGTCCGTCTCGTACGTGTAGGAGTCGTCGTCAGCAGCCGCAGCCATGCACCTGACAGGGGAAACCGGACGATTGTTGCACTATATATTATGTGGAATGATATGTTCAAGTTTATATGCGATGCAGTGCACACTATATAGTATACGTGTAGATAACCCGAAAACTCCCCGAACAGCTGCTCGACGAGATGGGCCTGTCGATTTGTTTCGATCTCCCGTAGAGATCTGACAGCAACATCTCCACGTAGGAGATGTGCGTGCAGTACCCCGTAGGTACCACAGAAATGGATACCCCGTAGGTATCCGGAATCCCCGTAGGATTCCACGATTCCCCGTAGGAATCAGGTATCAAGATACCTCGTAGGTATCTGGAAGCCACGTAGGATTCCATGTTTCCACGTAGGAAACAGTTAGCAAGATACCCCGTAGGTATCTCGAAACCACGTAGGTTTCCAAAATTCCACGTGGGAATCCGTTACCCCGATACCTCGTAGGTATCTTGAATCGACGTAGGATTGCAGGTTTCCACTTGGGAAACCGTTAGCCAGATACCCCGTAGGTATCCGGGAGCCCCGTGGGATTTCATCCCCCATTTCCACATAGGAAACCGTGGTATATATACAGAGCACCGTCGTAGAACGCCAAATACAGTCAATGTCCGAGAGGCTCCGATAACCCTAGAAACCATACCGTATCCATCTCACATAAAAAAATCCCGAGATATATTGTATAAGAATCAAATACCCCGGATCCCGCCTCACGCCACCAGGACTGAGCTTCTGGTTGGCCCCCCCTGCGTTTGAGCCAAACACCTGGAACGCAACGAGTGAAAGCGGAACGTGGCCATAACAAAAAAGCCCCTGCGATTCAGACGTATACCATTGTTTTTTCTTCCCGCACATGTCCTCGAAGTGTTGCGTACCAAGTTGGCTATTCTATATATGCTCCTCAAACTACGGTATAGCCCCGACGTTTCCAGCAGCTGGGAGTGCAGTAGCTTCGATGATAACATCTACTACAGCCATCTTTCCACTGTTCCAACTCCGGGGGAATCTTGCTGAGGAGCAACCTGTCTCGACGCGTTGTCGCAGGCTGTGACTCTTCTGGTTGAGCTGAACTGCTAGGACGCTTCATGACCTTTCGTTCCCCGACTTGACCATCTTTAGCTGCAGGACGCTTCAAAACTTTCTTAGAAGCAGGACGTTTCATTTTTTCTTCTTTCACTGTCTCTTTTTTCTCGGGGGCAACCTCAGCTTTCAAGGCTAGCAGAGTCTTTGCAACCCTTTCCTCGCCCGAGGGAACGGCCACTGCAGAGACCTTGTCTTCAGTGGCTGTCTCCAAGGAGACAGAAGGTGTCACAGGTTTGTCGTCCACACTTCCATCTTCTAAAGCCAACTGAGGCAATGACGTCTTCTGCGCCACACTAGATGGAGTCACAGAGGATGCAGGATGCTGTCCCGTAGACATTATGCCCGCCACCATCTGGCCAACTGCGAAAAAGTCCGGGGCAGAGCTTGAGGCAGCTTTAGCCGCAGACCCTTGAGCAGCAGGCCCTTGAGCAGCAACGCGATTAGTGATTCTCATGGGCCACTTGCGTCCTCTCAAAATGAGATCCGCGGCAGTATCCACCTCAACGGGCTCTGTCCCATCTGGAAAAGCCAGGGAAAATAATTCCGCTGGACACTGAGAAATCTCCATGGGAAGAACCTCGCAATACACAGGCGGATCCGGTTGATCCACCAATCTTTGAATGGTGCCCTTATGCAATTGCGTATATTGCCACTTGTCCGCTTCGAAAGCCACACCATGCCAATCGAAACACATGGCCAAAATCAAGCCACATGTTTTCTCGGTGGGATGCCGCAAGCCAAGCCGAACCAAATGCTGACATAAGAGTTCCAGCACCTGTATCCTGTTCCGATCCCGCTCCAGCTTTGCGACTAAAGAAGCGGACAAGTAACAGACTGCTGCTAGGTAGTCTTGATTCGATTTCCTGGCACTGGGATCATCCTTACCAGTCCGATCCACAATCTTCTGTCGCAACTCATCCGTGTGGTGGTTCCACAGTTGTGGCTCCAATACCTCCAATAAGCGAGCCGATGCGTCAGTCGACAAATAGTCGACCTTCAGAAAGAAACGCTGCAACTCATTCACTTGTTTCCTTTGGATGTCACCAAAGGTGGGCAAACTCTGCACACCACGCAAAAATTTTTGCGCAGCTTTCAACTGCCTTTCAAGCGGAGCGGCCATGGAATGTCCCCAAAGCCAACAAAATCATACCTTGAACCCAGCTGCCTGAGAATCACAAGATTTCTGTGCACATCAGTTCTAACACATTTGCCCGAAATCAATCATAAAAATTGCAAAAAAACTATCCGTGCAAAAAAACTAACGAAAAACATGCATTATTATAACTAACCTAAGTCTGAGCTAAGTCTATCCTAAGTTACCCATACTTTAGTATTCGGGAACTTATAAGTAGCTAAGTTGTAGCTAAGTCAGGGGCTTCCAAACCATTAACTTAGCATGTACTTAGACCAGTTACACAAGTTATAACTCCACTTCTAAACATCTTACGATAAATATAAATCCTTTATAAATTAGCTAACTCCCCGGGGCCATCCTAGTACCAAGTACTTAGGTCGTATATATATATATATACATATGTAAACTATATATATATATAAACTATACACATACAAATAAATAAATATATATATATATATATGGGATATATATATATACCACCCCCACGAATGGAAAGTGGTTCATCTCGCCCTGGCGCGCCTCGAGGTCAGCCGCCAAGGCCGGGCTGTCGGAGCTGCACGAGGAACTGGCCAAGGCCGCAGGGAATCTGATGCTGAGCTTTCGGTCAAGTCATAACCATGGGAAAATGGGAAAACCATGGGAAAACCATGGGAAAATGGTGATTTAACCACTATAAATGGTGATTTTATGGTGGTTTAATGGTGATCTAATGGGATGTTACCTTCTGGTAAACATACAAAAAGCTACTGAAAATGGCCATAGAAATAGTGGATTTTCCCATAAAAAAATAGTGTTTTTCCATAGTTATGTTAGTTTACCAGAGGGTAAAGCAAAGGTTTATTAAACATGTATTACCCTCTGGTAATTTAACATAGCTATTCTCGCCATTTATAGATGAATTACCCATTAAAAGCTGTGATTTTTATAGTTATGTTAGTTTACTGGAGGGTAAATGGAATGTAATGGGAAATATAATGGGAAATATAATGGGAAATATAATGGGAATATAATGGGATAATTACAATAAACTAACGGGATATAATGGGAAATGCAATGGTATACCATGAAAAATAGCGGTGTAATGGGATATTTTTTGGGAATATCATGGGGAAGTGATGATGTATACCCGGCCTGGTAAACCTTTACATAGCGAACTGGAAAATATCTGTGGGCCATTGGGGCCATTAGAGATGACCGCGGAGGGATGGGATGGTAACTTTTTTGTTTTTTTGGCCCATTCGGGAAATTATGAATGATAATAATGGCCTAATTTAGTATTAGTTCATAATCATGAATATTATTCAATAGCTATTTCATGCTATTCAAGAATTTTCAATTATGAACTAAACCATAATTCAATAGCTATTCAGCAAGCAGTACTGCTCAGTACTGCATGGGATGGGATAGGGGTATTTTTCACGGCTCAAATGGTGGATTGAAATGGGGAGAACGCTGGCTATGTGGAGAAGAGGGACATACTTGGGATGCTCCTGGAAGTTACCATTTGTTTGCATATGTAATTATGTCCATATTAATAAATTAGTTCGATGTATCTACTGTACTATAAATCCAATCACCAACTTGCTTAGTTCAGCCAAGTTAACTAGCGAACTGGGGCACCTTGCGAAGAAGTCATCCTTTCAGGGACTTGGTCAACTTTCGAAATGGATACTTTCGCAGATGGCTCAGATCCGAATTTGGTGACCCGTGGTGGGTCCCTGGTGGGTCTGGTGGCAGTGGGGAAAACCCAGGAAGCTGCGGAATCTGCGCACCATCCTTTTCGTGGATGAGCTGCACCGATGGACCAAGGCTCAACAGGACGGCGGAAGACGTGGCTTCGTGTCCTGGTGCCCCGTATAGTTACTGGTTGGTGGTTTGGAACATTTTTTATTTTTCCATATATTGGGAATAGTAACCCCAACTGACTAATATTTTTCAGAGGGGTTGAAACCACCAACCAGGTTATGAGTTGCCTTCTCACTATAGATGTCGTCATCATAAACTCTAGTTGTACAAACTATAGTTACAACTTAGCTGTCTGTTGTTTTCAAATAAGCCTCTTTTTCTGAACCAACAAAAATGGGATAACGATCCCCAACGACGAGCATATTTTCCAAGGGGCACCATCAACGATCGAATGATCGAACCACATTTCACCACCAACCGTTGACCACCAACAACACATCTTAACAGCACTGCTTAGCAACTCACTCTACAAAATGGCGCTGGCGATGCTCTTCCTTAGGGGGCTGTAGATAGGCTTGAGTCTTGGTGCGGCACGGGCGGATGTCTTCCAGCCTATTCCAGGACGCTCTCCTGTTGGACTGCGAGCGTGGCACCATTGTTTTGATCGGTGCCACCACAGAGAATCCGTCCTTCTCCTTGAACAACGCCATCCTGTCGCGATGTCGTCTGGTGGTCTTCGGTAAACTTCCGCAGGAGGTCCGGGGGTCCTTCGGGAAACAGAGAGGCTTCAGGTGGAATCTGCGGCGGTAATTGGAAATGACACTTGGGACCCCGGTTGAATTTCAAGATCGGATCCCCGTTCACATCACTTACCCTCTGGTAATCCAACTTAGGGAAAAAAAATCCGTTTATAGATGATTTTTCTATTAGTATGCCCATTGACGGAAGATTTCCCAGCCATGTTTGAATCCCGGAGGGTGGGAATCCCAGTTCTTTCAGCCAGAGGCCATCGTGCAGGTCTTGCATCGTGCAATGCAGAAGGACATCCACCTGAAAGGCCAGGCACAGGGGAAGCTCACAATTTCCATCGGGGGATTCGCAACAGAATGGGTAGATTATCATAGAGATGGGTTACGCTGTTACAATTAGACCCAAATATATTATAGCATTACAGTAAAGGAAACACATGGAAGACCGAGGATACACCATTTTGGGGTACCATACTGTTTGGGGACTTCTAAAGACACCCTAAATAAACCCTAACTCTAAAGCATTCTAAAACCAACCCTAAACCCTAAATAAGTCCTGTATAGCTCTAAGACCAACCCTAAATGAACCCTATATAGTGCAAACTACCATGTTAGTTGACTGAGCACAAACATGTTGCAAATACCATGAGAGGTTCAAACTCAACAATGTTGCAAATACCGTTGAAATGGCAGATTTCAGCTCGAAAATGTTGCAAAAGACAAGGAACATGTCCAGAACAGGACATCCAAAAAAAATACCTGAACGGAAAAAACACATTCCCAAACAATTCCGGACCCATTGTATATATATACATCTCTATATCTATAGTCTATATCAATATCAATATCTATATCTACATATACATATATATATATTATCTATATAAATATTATGTATATAGATATTATGTAATTATGTATATATATATATTTAAACATTATGTATATATATCTATATATTATGTGTATATATATATATATATACTATGTATATTTATACCGGCCCTGACCTGCCAGACCTGGAACTCACCCCCGCAGCCCAGCAGCTGCTGTGCGTTTGCGCCGACGGCGATGCGCGGGTGGCGTTGAATGCGCTGGAACTAGCGGCTGCCATGACGGCGACAGGAGAACGACCTTTGAACAACCAGTGGAAATTGGGGGTTTTGAGGGGTTTTCATGCGCAGATTTGCTGGGTCATATTTTTTTTTGTTTTGGCAGGTTGTCTTGAAAATCAAGGTCTGTAAAATACCGTAAAATCCTACGGATTGTGATCATTGTCCCATTCAAATGGCCATAAAATGGGTTATTCCTCATTTTCGGATGTGTTCTTGCTTTTATAACTGACCGAACAATGGGGATCAGAAGGCACAAATTGTGGTCTTTAGAAAATAAAAGACTTCACCAACGGATTGTTTTTTTTGCCGGGTTCATTTTGTTGAACGATAACTTAATGGTTAATCAATACATTTCTGAAAATTCAACTTAGCCAACCAAAAATAGTGATTTCAATGGTTCACCAACGGAAAAAAAATGATTCAACCGACCAAAATTCCAGGGGTTTATAGGTTGGCCAGCCGAGATGACATGGGACTTTCTTAACCATTTCTACACTTAACCAACCTAAAACATCCTACATCAAAACAACAAAAACAATGTTCTTAAACAATCCAAATTGGGGATTTGCAATCGCATTTTTTTTGCGCCGACAAAAACAAGGGGGTTGAATCAATCTGGATCGAAAATGGTGCCTCCAGGATCGCCGATAGATGAAGATGCAGTGCGCTCGGCTATTCAGAAGCGTGCGCTGTATCTCAGCGATGCCATGTTGCTTTTGAAATGGTACTTTGTTAATGACCTGGATAATAATCATTAACCCAGTCATACCCTTAATATCCCTGTGTTATAATCGTTTTCTATATGGGCTATCATGTAGAAATATGGGGCCCATAATGCCACATATCGTCCCAAATATCAAACATTTGGAGGGTAAACCATCTCAAAAATCTGGCCCAAGAGTTACTCGTAGCTTAGTTGCTTTAGAAGCAGGTTCGCTAGGATTTACGGCAGATGTATCCACAGTTCATGAAATTTGCAAAGCAACTTGTAAGTGAGGGGACCTTTCTGAACTATTGAGGTTTGTTTATCATTGTGCTTTCCCCCCGACCACGGTTGCGCCAAGGTATGATCGAAATGGTGACTTCCACTACGATCTCATCAGTGCATTACATAAGAGTTTGCGAGGAGGACTTGGATAGTTGTGCCTCATCGCACCTGACAAAATCATGTAGGCTCCCAAAACATGGGCCCTGGTTGCGTCGGTTGAGTATACTTACGGCAAGTGATAGCAACCGAATACCGGGTTCATCTAGCCAGGGTTCACATCAGCTGAGTTTGAGGGAAATCCTCCCAGTTTTAGAGGGCCGCCAGCCATGAATTAAACAACATCCTCATAATTGCGAATGAATTGCTCCTTGCATTCACTTCCACCACTGGTTCAGAATATGTACAATAAATATATATGGGGGCAAGTCAAAACAGGAGGTCCGGAACAAGCTCCGGGACCACACCCGTTCCATACCCCCGTTCCATACCCCCGTTCCATACCTCCTTGAAGAATCCGTTCCATACCTCTGTTCCATACCTCTGTTCCATACCTCTGTTCCATACCTCTGATCCATACGTTATTATATATATAATTATATATATAATTATTATTTATATATATATATATATACAATTATATATATACAATTATGTGCAATCTGATTTTACATTTGTACGCACATATATGAGCGCACGTACATACATGAGTGCATACATGCAAGAATACGTTTACTATGCCCAAGCCCTGTGATTGTGTTGGCAAGTCTATGCCTGCAGCACTTACAGCTGCTACCCACTATGTTGTGTGATGGTAGGGATGTGCTTGGCTGCTGCCAGCTGGCAGTCTAAGAATGGATTGCTTGTAACCCTCCCTCCCTCTCAACCTGTAGCAGGTTTGTGCCTGCACCACTTAAAGTTGCTGCAGGCTGTGGCACAGCTGTGGTGTTTGATTGTAGAGATCGAATTTTGATAAAGATGTGCTGCGTGGTGGCAGTGCTGTGCTGGAGTGGGCCGTTTCGTTCCAGACCCCGTTCCATACCGTTCCATACCCGTTCCAGACCTGGACCACCCATGTACCACCCCTGACCCACTGGTGAACACATGGCATGTTCTCACATAGACTGCTCGTAAGCCATCCTTTGCGCGTGGGTTATGGGAGGGTAGAGTCTTGCTATGCAGGGACACAATCTACCCCATAGGGACCTCTGAGTTTTAAGAGTAGGAGGTGGACCTGCGTGACAGGTCTGAAATGGTCTGAAGCTGAGTCGACAGCTTCACATGGTAGCCAGTGGGTGACACTGGCTACCGGTCGTGTCGTATCTAGTGCACGAGCACTAGCCATGCAATGCAAACCTGCGTTGAACAGGTGTACAACAAGGATGTCGTGCAGATGAGGAGTAGCTTCAACGTGCATATCCTTGAGATGTATATTATATATGTTACATATAATGTATGTATATATATATATATACATTTATTTATTTATGTATAGCCTATATTTCATCACACTCCAAAGGTCCGGAACAAGACCAGTTACGAAGCCCCTTCGTTCCATACGCCCGGAACACCGCGGAACGTTCCATACACAATTTTGACTCGGGACCATATATATATATATAATATACATAATATCAGTAACCGACAAAATTAGCAGAAGACTAAAGTATATAGTGGGGAGTGGACATGGGATGTTTAAATTTGTGCGAACACATTCACAACTGATAAGGGACCACCCACTTACCGATACCCTATTTTTGTACATAGCATGGAAGTACAAACTTTCACAACCGATAGGGGACCACCCACTTTGGCCATGTCCCATGTTCAGCGGGTTGTCAGTAATTTTGTTCGCCACTCATACATTAAATATACACTCTGGTAATCAAACGCGGCAAAGGAACATCTCCATTTGTAGAGGATTTTCTCATGTAAACCTCTATTCACAGGTGATTTCCCATTGTCATGTCTGATTGCGGGAGGGTGGTAAAAGGGTCCTGTTGGCCCTCCACCCCCATCTCATATCCATTATCCATTGGCTCAACTCTATTTTTTTGCTGGTTGATATCCCCATTGTTACCGATTATATAGTTCAATTGTCCCCCCCAAAATAGGCACAATACAGACATTAGAATAAAATATGATATATGATTATATGATCACTTCAACATATTTCAAGCATTCAACTTCTTTTGGTTTTCTATGGATATCCTCTCTGTCATCTTGGATCATCTCTCAGCTGGCAGGATGTCCGGACGGTGCCCTGTACTACGCCACCCGCATGCTGACGGCTGGCGAGGAACGCTTGGTATCTCCATAACTCGGTTGTTGAAATCCACCTTTTGTGTGTGTTTTATGTTGATACCAGGTGGATTTAACACGCAGAGTTAGAAATGCACACCAGGGATATTTTTGAAACACCACTATCTGTATCTACCATTATCATGGGAATATACTGGGGATATATTTTGGGATATTGTTATCCACTCTAGGTTTTAAATCACATTAAATATACATATTGCGTGTTTCGAATATCATAGGGATAGAACATTGATATAATCGGGATTTAGTGGAATATATTTGGAATATCATGGGACATATCATGGGACATATCATGGGACATATCATGGGACATATCATGGGACATATCTTGTAGATATTGGGGAGTTGACCAACAATAGATTACAGTTGTTAACCACAATAGATTTCCTTTGTGTTGCACTCTGTTTATTGATCATAAATGGACATAGATTTTTTTTTACACTAGCATTTATCATAAGCAAAGGCTAACCATGTCACATGGAACTATTGCAATGACTTGAATGACTAGAAGTCACGGGGGATATCACATGATCCAAGCCACCATGATTTGTGATATGTACCTGGGTAAATTTAATCACGACCTCACGTCGTTCTCCCGAGCCCTGGAATCATGGTTTTTATAGGGAAATCATCCCAAAATGGCCCAACAATTCAGGTGAGTGAAACATTAGAATTTACCCAGATATAAATATATAAATATATAAAATATATATATATATACACAATATACACAATATATACATAGAATATACATATAATATACATATGCATATATACCCAGACCAAACCAACCAAAATGCTGATTGAAATGTGATTTAGGTCTGCCGGTCAAATCCTCCATCCACATTTCGCTTGCTTGGTCCACACCACTAAAAATCCGCTGCTTCACAAAACGGTCTCTGGTAAACAAACGTGGAAAAAATCGCCGGAAAATCGCCTATTTATAGATGATTTTCCCATTCCAACCTTAGACCTCCACGAAAATCCTGGATTTCCCAGCCAGCTGCGTTGGACACCGGAGATCTCTGCGTAACTCCCAGGAGCCGAGATATTTGACGCGGCGCCTCATTCGTTTCGCCTCTGAAGATGTGGGGCTTGCGGACCCCTCGGCGCTCAGCCAGGCCGCCTGCTGGTGTTCACCCTGCAACTATCTTAAATGACCGGGGGGTAAATCTCCATCTAACTTGCCATTCATGAATTCTCATGTGTTTCGCATATTCAACCGGAGAAAAACCATGTATGAACCAATATGATCGGATAACAACCATTATGAACCATATTAATTAAATTATTTATGAACCAATATTATAATATATAGCCAATGTTGACATATATAACCAAATTTATGATCCTATATATAACCAATATTAACCGTTCTTATGAATCATCACCGGAGGCTATTTGTCCCATCGAACCTGGGAAATTCAGGCCGTGGCGGCAGATCAGGCCGTGCATGCCATCGGCATGCCGGAAGCAGGGGTGGTCATCGCCCAGTGCGTCACCAGCCCAAAATGGTGGTGAAATCACCATGAAAAGCCGTGAGACATGGGGAGTTAAGATGAGTTATAGATGAGTTAAGCAAGTATTTTTCGGCTTTGGCTGAACATGGTGGGTTACGTAACTAGTTAAAAGATGTCAAAGCCGTGCGATTTGAGCGTCAATTTATAGGGGTTGAACTGTGCCCCATGTGCCCCCTGGTGCTGGAATATAAATCCCATCCCACCCCATTTTTACCCATTTTTATGGCCCAGTCATGTAGGTAAATATACCAGCCCCATGGAGGCTGGAAAATCACCCGAAAACATGGAGGTTTCGGGAACGCTGGGAAGGCTGGGATATAAACCCAACATGGGGACATCAACAAATCAACAAACAGAGGGATTTAACATGATGTACCCTCTGGTAAACTAACATAGCTATTGAAAATGACCATTTATAGTGGATTTTCCCATTGAAAATGGTGATTTTCCATAGCTATGTTAAATTACCAGAGGGTAACCAATGGATGATGATGAAAATTAGGTTTGCCTTCCCCCAAGTTATGTCAATTTCAATCTATTTTTGTAGGGTAAAATAATGTATATAAAATTAAGTGAACAAGCATCAACAATAACGCGTTTTTCATAAGTCCCTACTGTTGGGGATAGTGGTTAAGAACCCCTTCTCGCTCAACTCTGGTGCCGTTGAGGTTATCTATTTAGCACTGGCACCAAAGAGTTGTGCTGTGTATCGCGCTTATGAAGAGGCCTGCGACTTGGCAATTGAGGCGGGAACCAGAGATGAACAGAGATAAAAATATAGACTTAACAAATACATCATTGTGGTAAACCCAAGACCATCTTTGTTTTGATGGACAAGTGCTGATTTCTGGTGAAATTGGTGGCGTTGCTTAATATTGTTTACAACATAAATCAGTGGTAAACCATCCTGTTTTTTTTGGAGGACGTATGGATGGTGTGTACCTGCTTTGTTGAACTCGCATCTTGATCACCGTGCAATTGAGGAAGTTTGGCAAACTTGGAAATGCTCTGCATTTGACCATGTTTGGGCAAATGTCTTAAATAGAAATGCATGCTTTGCCCAAGGTGGGTAGCAGGGTGTACTCCCGCGATCTGACAGAAGGATTGGATTAATTGTGAAATCACTCCTGGCGTGCTGGTATACAATTAAGACGAGCAATCCAGCCAACAGGTATACATTCTTGTCATCATTAAACCACGGATTTCCGATTGTTTCCTAGAGGTTCTTCAGATTTCTTTGAGATGTCCTAACCAGCCAAGGTAAAGTCTGTAAAGAGGAGCCACATGCGCCTGTGCCGTTGCACATCCGCAATGCTCCCACCAAGATGATGAGGACGGCTGGACTCATGCAGCCATTCAGCCTGTTTTTTTTCGTTGGGCTTGCGCAGCGGCAGGAACCTGGGGTATGGCAAAGGCTATGTCTACAACCCATCCAGTGGATACACCAGAGGCTGCGAGCAAGGCCTGGGCCATTTTTCCTCCAGCTTGACCTGGGTGATATCCATCAGATCAAATAAGAACTAGCAAGATAAAGCCTGAAACTTCCACTGAAAAGACCCATCGCTTCTCAGCTTTTTGCAAGAAAAATCAGTCACCAGGATATCTTCCGCCAGAACTTCAAGATCGAAAGTTCTTCTTTGCCGAAGATTGTGAGCCCGGACACCGCTTGCACTTTTGCGAGGAAAATAAGCCGCGGATTCTCCCGAACAGCTGAGAGTGCTGATCTGGACTCGCCCACGAAATGTTTGACCGGATTCCCCAGCCTAGAATGTTTGAAATCCCCAAAGATATCTAAAAACCCACTAAATTCTTCTAAAATCCATGTTGCTTTTGTTTGTCCATCGCCGTTGACAGATTTTAAAATCAGAAATTTCCAGTAGGCGTCTCGCAGGGCAAGGGCTGTTGGGGTTTTACACCAGTTGATCTAACAGGCAGCGGACAATTCTACATCAACGTCCACTTAATTATATATCTTATATGTTACAAACATATCCACTTATATGACTTATATGTTACATTTTACAAATTTTACACCACTTATTTCGGAGTAATTGATTCTACAAACATATCCAGAAATACGGTATGCAATTCCTCTCTGGAAATCATGGCAGTGGAAAATCACCCATAAAAAAACGTTTTTTTACCATTCGCTGGTAGGATTTTCAATTGCCATGTTTGGTTACCCTCTGGTAATTTGTTACATAGCTATTGAAAATGGCCATTTATAGTGAGTTGTCCCATTAAACATTGTGATTTTCCATAGTTACGTTAGTTTACCAGAGGGTACCGGATGATCCAACAGAAATATCTAATGGACTCCCTGGGTACCAAACAAACATCCTAAAACTGTTTGAACTTCCCCAGCATGGACACAATTAAGGTGCCTTGTTGGGTACCCAATTTCAGGACCCCTGCCGAAATTCGCCGTTTCCCACTTTGATGGATCACTAATTTTATGAACCTCACAGGCTGAAGGGTTTCATTTGATTTCATGCAGTATCGCTATGGGGTTACAATGGGTAGCTTTTTTTAAGGTGGCGTAATCCCCATAAGCTCCATGCTTTCTTCAGGTTGCCAATGGACTGTCCTTGCCTCCGTTCCGTTGGGTTCAGCTGAGAGCCCAGATGCGAAGGATGGTTTTTGATTGGTTTTTGGATGTGTCGGATGTGTCAACCAGAACATCAGAAGCGCCAAAAAATGAGTGTGTGGGTAGCTGGTAGCTCAGGTCAGCCATATTTTTTGGGTTTCAGAGTAGACATTCCCATTGCTCCCATGCCCACTCCAGGAGCGGGTGTGTTTCTTTCCCGGGGGAAGGGGTTATGTACACCGACAAATATAAGGATATAAGGGCCAACATCCCTAGAATGTCCAGATTCTCAACTTTTCTATCTATTCGGATAAATCATGAGAAATCAGAATAATTCACCAACCTTCATGTACCTGCATTTTGGATCATTTTGCCATGATTCCCTTTATATACTTACCATAATCAAGATGAGGTCGCAACACGAGATGCTTATAAAGACAATATATTTGCGCAAGGCAACATGGCCCAGGTTCCAAGCAATTTTTCCTTCCCGGAACTCAGATATTATGGTTAATGTCAACCCCGGGTTTTTATTAGCCCTAGTCTAGGCCCTAGTTGATGAAACATCGTGGGGTTGCCCCAAAAAATTATAGTTTATGATCATTTCAGATTAAAATGGACCACACTTAAACAGCCTTGGGTTTTATGTTTATCCGGGGTTGACATGCGTAAACAATAAAGTTAAAACCTAATACTAATTGGTGTTCCCAACTTTGTTTTGATATTTGCCCATGATGAGCCTTTCGTATTTTTGCTACCAGGTACCGACCTGAACCTGAAGAAATGCTAGGAGACCTGGGGGCACTTGGTGATGCGCTGACCCGTGGACCGGAACATCTGATTCTGGGGGCCTCATGATGGGTGCTGTTTGGAGAAAAAAACTCCATTTTCAGAGCCAAATCTTTAGCGAGCACCTAGAATGGACATAATCAATGGATTGGTTTAAGGGAAAATCTACGGAACCCATCGATTTTTCCATTAGATATGGGGTTTTCATGGGTTTTCCTGTAAAATTTCCCTTAAACCAATCCATTGCATAAAACAACCGCTTTATCTGCTACTCTTTTGTTCGGTTGCCTGGGCACGGCCCTGGCCGATTCTGGTGCGCCTGGAAGAGGCTGAAACATCGAAGCCAGTGATGAAAAGCCATGGTTGCATTCTTGCTCATCCACTGTTTAGGGTGCCCAAAGACTCGACCTGTACTGTATATATATATATAAATATATCTGTATATAATATGTATATAATATGTATATAAATGTATATCTGTATATAATATGTATATAATATGTGTATATATAATATATATAGTATATATATATATATAATATATAATTATATAATAATATATATATATAATATATATATATATAATATATATATATAATATATATATAATATATATATATATATAATATATATATATAATATATATATACGCATACGTGTATCTAGATACCAACTGTCAAGCTACAAACAGATATATCATAATAACACGTTTTTTTTCTCTTCTGTTTTTGATGCATAATATATCATGTACCTATATCACATACATGTGTCAAGCCTCATAAACATATCATACTTGTACTGTATCATCACAGGCTATTACAATAATGCAAGCAACTATATAGTTGCATATTACTATTACAATTCTACATCTACTTACAAATAGATTAGCCCAAAAAGTCTCAGAGAGTTATGAATACGTAAATTTTATCATCACACTCTCTCTACCCTCTGGTAAACGTTTACATAACTATGGACAATCACCATTTTTCATGGGAAAATCCACTATTTCTATGGCCATTTTCTATGTCGCTATGTAACAAATTACCAGAGGGTACTTAGTCTCTCCGATATCGACACGTGATATCCATGGAATCTTTTGGGTAGCCACTTACTCGAGGCTTAGTCCTTTGACCATCCACGGCATGGAGCTGAACCTGCCACGCGGCTGGCGTCTTTTTTTTGGATTGGATGATGGCGTAAAGCCATGGTGCTACTAATATGAATGGCTTAATACTGGCTTAATGGTTAATACTCATTTATCTTGATTTTTGAGTTTTTTTTTGATTTATGATGACAAATTATTATTGATTGAATTCACATTTGTGGATTTATTAGTAGTACTTCGACTATTTTAACAACAATGGATATTGCATATTATTATCAGTTGACACTGTTGTGTCTAATTGAGGATTATTGAATGCTTAGCAGTGGGTAAAGCCACATTTTAACATATACAATAATTGATTATAATTCATCCACATTTGTGGATGAAACAGCTCCATTTGTGGATTAAATATACTATCATTCCATTCAACAATCACAGATAACAGATAAATAACTAATTCATGAGTAATGTTAACATTGGGTTTATTGTCAACATTGGGGTTCTACCAAGCTGTTGAAAAGGGATCATTACAATCCAATATTGGAATAGCTATAAATTCTATAATCAAACCAGTAAAACCAGCTGCTCAGTTGATATTTGTGTATTTATAGTGGGAGATACGGCTAATGGTGTGAAATTTTGGGGTATAACCAACAACACTGGATCTTAGTGGATAATCGTGGGGCTGTAACCAATGGTGGGGTACAACCATTAATTATCGGGGTAAACCCAATAATGATAGGGATTTCAGACCATTTGAACCTATTCACGACCTGATCAGCTGAGAAAGTTAACTGGATTTATTCTCAACTCAACATTTTTTGTGTTCGCATGCACCCACGTTTTTTTTTTTTAAATAACCTGTATAATTGAAATATCCGGATAGATTCTAACGACCCCGTGTCGCGACGGCACTATCCTGAAGTAGCGGATTTTTCAGGTTTGTGCATTGTCATATTATAAGTGTAGTTAAAGAAACCTGGAATTGCTCTTGAGGAAAATCAATTCGGAATTCTAGGATCTTCCCGGACTTGGTTCAAGGCAAAACGTTTTTGGAGACCCTGAGATTTAGTTTTTTTTTTGTGGTAAATTTCTTGGTTTCAGATTTTTCCTTAGATTTCCTTTGTGTTGCACTCTGTTTATTGATCATAAATGGACATAGATTTTTTTTTACACTAGCATTTATCATAAGCAAAGGCTAACCATGTCACATGGAACTATTGCAATGACTTGAATGACTAGAAGTCACGGGGGATATCACATGATCCAAGCCACCATGATTTGTGATATGTATCTGGGTAAATTTAATCACGACCTCACGTCATTCTCCCGAACCCTGGAATCATGGTTTTTATAGGGAAATCATCCCCTTTTGTGGCCGCAACAATTCAGGTTAGTGAAATATTCTAAATATATCAGAAATCCCCAAATATATCATGGTTAATAAGGTTAGTGAACTATTCTAATTTACCCAGATAAGTATATATTAATGGCTGTTTGGGAAGCTCCATTCCCATTGATGGCTCCTAGAAGTAGGAACATTGGCACTATATTATGTGGCACTGAATACTTGGAGAAAGATATATTTCGGCCAGTGTTTCACTTGGTTAGTGAACTATTCTAATTTACCCAGATATATAGGAGAGACCAGTTTAGTATCGGGAAGGGACTTCATGGGAGTCCCATGAGGATTTTTGTTGAGAACACCAGAAAATCCCATAGTTTGAAACCATTGATTAACATAAGCGATGTGCTTGTTCATAAATAAGCCCATGTTTGGACACCCCCTATATTGTGGTTGTTCATATATATATACACATATTTTTATATACACAAAATATTTACATATTCCTGATATGGTTCGTATATATATATAAATATATCTATATATAAGTATATATACATATATATATATATTTAAGTGTATATATATATATAAGTATATATATATGAGTATATATATATAAGTATATATATATATAAGATAAGTATATATATATATGTACATATATTCATAACCCAAAGTGATGTCCCCATGAAAATTCACCACATCTCCAGCCTAAAGGCTCGGTGCCCTGGCTGGCGTCTTCATCGGCCGCGTGGCCGTCGAAACGCGACAGGTGGGGGTGCCCTGCCCTAGGGCTGTGGTGATCTGAGGGTTTCCATAGCCATGGAGGTACCCCAATAGCTGGATGGTTTATATCAATGGCCATTCCAGGATCCGATTTATTGGAGGTACCTACCATATGTAAGGCCTATTTTTTAGGACTATTTTTTAGGGGATATCCCCAGAAAATATGGCCAAAAATATGGTACTAACGTACCTCCATTTTGGGATCCTGGAATGGCCATTGATTTATAGTAGAAAATCCTAATCTAGAATTCTTAGAATAGATGATAACTGGGGGTACCCCCATTTCAGGAAACCTCCATCTGGGAACGGGATGCAAACCCTCTGGTAAACATACAAAAAGCTATGGAATTCAACATCTTTCATATTTCCATAAATCAACTATTTCGATTAGTGCCACGGCTTCATGGCTTCCAGTTCGCTATTTTTACAGTCATTACCAGAGGATAACGGTCCCAAACTGTTTTTCAACGATGGCGGTTTCGGCCATCGCTGGAAAATTCCAAAAAACTACAGGGATGGGGCCCCCAGTCGATAGCGTTCAGTTGCCTTATAAGTGGCTGAATTCTATGGTTTATGGTAGATATAACGAACTAGTTAATGGTGGTTATTTCATGGTTTATAAACCAACGTTCACATCACAACGGGGGGCCCCATCCTTTTGGGATGGGATTAGAAAAACCATGCTGTGTCGATGAAAAATTCACGAAGTTCAATAAAAACAACACGAATATAGCTGCGAACATGTTTTTTTTTGACATATGTTATATATATATATATATTCTTGCACATGACATGGTTATTTACCATCAACCTATGTTTTGGAGATACAGGATGTTTTGTAAATGTGTTTTTAATCTAATTAGACATAACCTTTGCAAACAATGAATCACCAATGTTCGATGGTTGTTTTCAGTAATTTGTTTGATGATAACACGTTCGCAGGGCTTTTGCACCACCTTGCAGGGTCAACATGGTGATGGTGTAACGGTTGTTTCAAGCAGCAATTTTTGTGGATGTGTTCTTCTTGATATACAATCACATAAACAATATATATATATATGTATATATATATATATATATATGGATGATATATCAATATATATGGATGTTTCAACCAGCAATATATGGTGTATATATATCTACCATCATTTCATGGCAGCTTTGACAGTTTTGAGTGGGGATTTCATGATGATTCGCCAATGATGCACGAAAAAACAACGAACAAGATTACCCTCTGGTAAACTAACATAGCAATGGAAAATCACCATTTTTAATGGGAACACTCACTATAAATGGCCATTTTCCATAGCTATGTTAAATTACCAGAGGGTAGTTCCTTCATACTTGGCGTTTCACCCCCGTTTGTGGGGGGACAAATTCCCTGCTGGGGTTGTTTGAATCACCGAGGATTCCTCGGTAGTGCACCAGCAAGTTTTTGACGTGATCACCAGTACTCATGAACATCCCATGAATATGCGCAGTGTATCCTCATTATATACACATTATCATATCATTTTTGCTGGCTAATTGTATTAATATTCCATGAATTGTTTCAATTAATTAGTTATCTCACTAATATCCCATGAATATTTGCATTCATATCTCATTCACGAAGAAACATCATTTCATCCCCTTGGTATCCTTCTTTGAAACGCAGGTTTTACATGGCCTTGGAGCATTGTTGGTTTCGATGCTGCCCGTTGGGGCCACCTGGAAGACCTGGAACCACCGCAACAACCGGACCAAAGATGGGGCCCATTTCGATGGCGGACCAAAAGAGTGGATTCAATGGGGAATTTAGCCTCTGGTAACCAGTCTATGAACAATTCAGTAGCATCTTGGAAACTCCCATGTCTATCTATTTGGGGAATTACTAGACTATACCCTCTGGTAAATTACTAGACTATACCCTCTGGTAAATTAACTTGTTGACCCTGAAAAAACCCAATTTTTAGTGGAAACTAGTCTTTTTAAAACCCAATTTTTTGCCAGGGTCGTCATGTTAATTTACTGGAGGGTAATGATGATATCGTGCAGATAGAACATTGATAGAACCGGGATCTAGTGGAATATATCTGGAATTTTGGGACATATCTTGTAGATATTGGAGGGGTTGACCAACAATAGATGACAGTAGTTAACGAATGAGCCCTATACAAAATGATTTAATCTGGGCGAATTATAACGACCTCACGTCGTCCTCCCGAGCCCTGGAATCATGGTTAATAAGGGTAATCATCCCAAAATGGCCTTACGTTTCAGGTGCTTGCGGGGAGGGGGCCGGCCAAAGAGAAGATCAGTGGCCAAATTTCAGGTTAGTGTATTATTGACATTTTGCCCGAATTTAACGGGCATATAATGAGGATTAATGTTTAGCTATGCACGGAGGAATATTGAATATATTCCTGATTTCTCATCAGTTTATATAACAAACAAAAATGATGATTAATTAATTCATGCTAGGGATATTCATGAGGATATTAATCATGAGGATATAACGGTTATAGTGATAGAATTGTGAGATTCATGGGGCCCCATGTTCGTAGATTTTTCTACGACAGGGCCGGGCCCCGCCTACCCGGGATCCGCCCATGGGATTCCCGGAGAAAACTATCGTCATCCTTTGTCGTCATCCACAGCGTACGGTGATATTTTTGTGGTTTCCAAGGGATGTATGGATTGGTTATTGATACAAATATGTAATGTACATATATATATACGTATATATAATTATATATATACAGCTGTACATATATACAACAATATATGTATGTACGTGCACATGTACGTACATGTACGTAGATACATATACATACACTATAATACACTTACTTAGATATACACATGTATATATATATATATATGCAATGTAATTCCATGTCCATATATACTTGTTTACTTGTTTACCATATGCATAATGTCAACCCCGGATTCATAAACCACAATTTATTAATTAGGGGGCCGCTCCCCAAATAGTGATACTCTGATACTTAAATGGTACCCCATCAAACAGCCTAGGGGTTTATTAATCCCTTCCCCCTAATCTTAAACACCCCCTTAGAAACCATGGTGGATGTAGGGAATTTCCACATTTTTTTGGGACCATAAATATGAGGGTGTTCAATATTAGGGTGATGGGATTAATTAATCCATTAATTATCTAGATTTATATCATTCTTTCATGATAATCATTATGACAATCAATATCCAGGATGACAATCAATATCCAGGCTTAATCATTATTTTTATATCATTCATTCATGATTACCCTCTGGTAATTTGTTACATAGCTATTGAACATGGCCCAGTCGAAATAGTTGATTTACCCATTAAACATGGTGGATCTTTCCATTTAAATCACCATTTTCCCATGGTTTTCCCATAGTTTCCCATTAAACATGGTGATTTTCCAGTTCGTTATGTTAGCCCGTCGACCATAAAACGGGTATCACTTGTCTTGTCCATGAAAATGAATCATCGAACTAAGTGGAGAATGGTTGATACAAAACAATAAAATGACCATGGGAAATATGATTTTTTATTTACCCAGACTAATGATTATCATGGGAAATATTTACTAATGATTATTACCATGGGAAATATTTACTAATGATTATCATTCATTCTCCATTCACTGGTTCAATTTTTTCACCATTTTCACCATTTTTCAATGGTCAAATCCTATTAAAATCCATGAAAAAACACATCTGTTTCATGGCTCCAGGTGCCGCCATTGTCCATGGATCGAGCCGCAGGGGGGCCGAAATTGGATTGGAGGAGATCATGGTGGCCGGGCCCTACTGGGAGATATCATTGATGGCAGATGAACTCATATGAACCAATCATATACACGTTATATATACCCTCTGGTTATGACTAACATAGCCATGGAAAATTGATGAAAATGGCCCATAGAAATAGATGGTTTACCGTTCTTACAAATGCTGATGGCTTCCATGGCTATGTTAAATAACCAGATGGTATATATATATATGTATAGGGGTTGACTATAAGAATAAGATGAAACAACCACATACTAAATATGGACACAGCTTTTGGAAACCTCTGGTAGATGATCAAAACAACATGGAATTCCATGGGTTTTCCATATTTTTCAGTTGATTTACTGGTATTCAGATCTCAAGTCTTCGGAGCCTCCCTTTTTTCTATAGATAAATGGAGATAAATGGAGATGCATTCAATGATTTTAGGGATTTTTCCTTAGGTGTACCAGAAGGTAATCAAACATGCTGGAAAATCCACTAATTTTGGGAGATTTTCCCAGTTATACGCCTCTATTTGCTTCAAGGATTTTCCAGCCAGCCACATTTGATGACACCGGAGGAGGGTACCGTAGTCGACCGATGATCAAGTCACACTATTTTGTTGTTGAGCCCCTCATTTTTTTGTTGGCTAACACCGACGTTTTGTTTTTTCGCAGTTGAAGTTCGAAAACCAAGCATGGCTTTTTGAAAAATCTACCATGTATAGTTGATTTTCCCAGCTATAAACCTCCATTGTAGTGGATTTTCCCATATTTTTCCTATGATTTTCCCTTCAGCCGAGGTTCCCTTCGCCGCTCCTTGTGCCGCGCTCTGTTTCCACATCTCTTCCTGCGCCGTTTCTGGGCTGCGATCTACCCCTGTTGGTTGATTTTCTTAGTTCGGGGAATATACTAACTAATATATTCGGGATTATATCAACCATTAGTCCCGTTACTAAGTAGTTGATTATCAATCCATGAATGGGATTATACGTATTAATCCATTAGCTAATATACTTTTATAGTTGATTATCAATCCATGAATCGGGAGTCCCGTTCTCAACTAGCCACAAAAAAGAGGGACACAGGGTTTTGAACACTGCTCATTTGTTTCTTTTCCATTCTTTTCCTCTATAGCAACCCCCAAAACGATGTCGAAAATTAAAGCCCTACTGAGGCCCTACTGTAAATAGTGGAAAATAAAACCCTACTTAGCGACCTTAGCAACCCCTAAAAGGATGTTGAACTGCAAATTCTGGTTGTATAAAGTGGGGTATTTTTTTTATGTCACGACCTCACTGGAATGATGCTTAAATCGGATTCGGGGTATCCCAACATATGTTTATTTCAGATTCGTGAAGTGGTATAAACATTTATAAACTATAATGAGCTATAATGTATCATTAAGTCAACATTTTTCTTAGTGAAATCGCAATAAATCACAATTTTTCGTGGTTAAATCACCTTATTTTCAGGTCAGTGAATCACGCCGGGCTGCTTTAATGCTAGACTCTGCGGGCAAACACACACAGATATATCTATCTACGTATATATATATACATACATAGACATACATATTCATATATCATATATACATATATACATATATATATATATACGTTATTATATGAGTATATATATATATAATGGATACATACACATGTTGATGCGGCTGTTTATGCTTCCAAGATGTCCCTTGGGGGCCCCCGTTGTTCCGGTGATTGGACCGCCGAATTCACCAGGTCCTTTCGCCCTATGTGGTTACCAGCCTTGCTGCTCTATTACAAGAGGCGGGACGTCCGGACAAAAAAAACTTCATGGTAGGATATGGTATATATAAGTATGGTATATATGGTAGTATATTGGTATATGAGTGTATATATATATATGAGTAGCAGTATATATTTAGACTTCCAGGTCTTCAATCTACTGGTCTGAGGATTGGTAAATGCGCGGACTTAGGTCGAAGAAACAGCCTGTTGTTGACGCCCTGAGTTTGCACCAGTTTGTTTTTTGGCATGAGTATATATATATAGATACTTACTGTGGGTATTGTTTGATTTTCTAGCCTTAGTGCTATCCTGATTAACCTACAATATGTTGTTTTTTTTCAACTCAGGAAGTTGCGGAGATCTGTGGAATGTTTAGCTGAGGCACAATTGCATGGAGCTTGGCTTGTGTCATTCTCTCAGAAGTGGTACCCTCTGGTAATCCAAAGACGCGAAGCAGGGAAAATCCTGGTTGGATTGGCTTCGTCGCAAATCCCATAAATTGGCAATCTAAATTGGGAAATTGATGACAAAGCAGGGAAAGGGATAGCATAGTTTCAGACAAACCCAGTTATTTGATGCAAAATCCCGGATGAAAATCCACATGATTCATGATTTTCCATGGTTACCCTCTGGTCATCAGTCACATGGTTTGCTGGAAAATCCTGGAAAATACAGAGCTTTTCCCAGCGACCACACCTCCATGGCTAGCGGGTGCTTCCCCCTCCTGGATCAATTTGAACTGTCTCGACTCCATGCAATGTGACATGGATGCCATGTTTTGTTGAGTTGCATCCTCAATATAAGTCCTGCAATTTTTCGTTGGTGAAGATTTTAGTATTCTATAATTATATATTCATATTATTCTAACATGTTCTAAGTATTACCATGATTTTAACGATTTTACCACATCCTATGTAGATCATCCATGTCCAGTGTTACCAAAGTTTGCCTCAAAATAAGCCATTCATCCATGCAGGAAACATTACAGTTGTGTAAAGAACCATCGATGGTATGAGTCTTTGATCATATTCTATCCATTGGCGTTGGAAGTTGGAAGTTTGTTCCCCCAAAAAAGAAACCTGGGTTGCTCAAAATCGAAAAAATGTGAGCCGTGTCCGTTTGTGCCGATGTCTTTCTGGGCTTAGTCTGATTAAACCGTGTTTGATTAAGGGAACATGTGGAACATGTTACGGGAAAGCCTTGCATTTACAGGTAAAGCAAGAGTTTTCCTGCAAATGTTCCTGAAAAACAACGTGTTGATGCTTTCAGATGGTTTCCAATGTTTTCATTTTCGATTTCAACGCATTCTGACGCACGGGATGATGATTTGCGATGGCATTCATGTTACAACCTGGGGGTTGTTCAAAACATGTCAAAACAAACAGCCCTTTTTTTAAGGGTAGGTGTTCTCATACCCAAATGGTTGGTTTATCCAAAAGCTTACCATGGTTTAGTATCCTAGAATATCCTAGATGTATTCTTTGGTATTTACAACCAGTATGTTGCATCATTTTGACCCATAGGAAGCCAATCATATTCACCAAGGATGATAGACAAAACAATGTTACTTCAGATCGACTAACTATCAACTAACAGCGACAGTTTGCCCATATGCTCCATGTATGGAATATTTACCTACATTTACCCCACAAATGGCCCAAATGTAGGTAAATATACTATACATGGAGCATATAGAGCATATGGGTTGTACAATATAACATGAACAAACATTCGCAGCGACTAAAAGCAAAAGAGAACCACAACCGCCGTCTTCACCGCCATGTTTTCCCCCCCTTCCGCGGCACGGACGCGGCTTGCGCTAAGGCCTACACTGGCGCAAAGCTTGCGCCGCAACTGCCGTGGATGGGTCAACAGGCGGCTGGGTTGGTCTGGTTGGTGGTTTGGAAGTTTTTTTTAAATGGATTTTAATGGATTTTAATTGATTTTTATGGATTTTAATGGATTTTTCCATTAATATTGGGAATAATTAGTCATCCCAACTGACGAACTCACTCCATCATTTTTCAGTACGGGGTAGCTTGAAACCAGCAGAAAATGGATATTCTTGGGGAATCATGGGGATTTACTGTAAGGGACATGTAACATTATAAATGTCACCCAAACCCAACTACATACATCCAATTTGGGTCCGAAAATGATGCATATAGTTACAGTATATAATCTTATATAATGTTATTATATAATCTTATATACTCCAAACTATGGCAATTTCAAGAGGGAAAATGAGGATACATCAGTGGATTTAGGGACAACATAGTTTCAGACCAACGCATGTATGAGAACTTTGGAAGCCCCCCAAAAAGTGGATAATTGGAACGATCACATAGTTGTATGACCATAGGATGCCATAGGACCTCCACTTGAGTCCGAATAGGTGTTTATTCATGGACTCTGGTAAAGCCAATGCCACTCAACACACTTTTCCATGATACTGTGTATATGCAACAGTGGGAATCGGAGACGATCCAACAGTTGACAACGGCCAACATTGGAAGTAGTTAATGACTGTTGCATTGCTCCCCATGTTTTTCTAACTGTTCCAACGAACCCAGTTGATTGACACAGTGGAGAAGTACCATCGACAATGGGAACTACCCTCTGGTAAACTAACATAGCTATTGAAAATGACCATTTATAGTGGATTTACCAATTAAAAATGATGATTTTCAATAGTTATGTTAGCTTACCAGAGGGTATCACACTTTACCATGTGACTATTTTTGATACATATGGGAGAAGCGCAATTCTTGAGCGGAACCATGGTAGACACATGTAGACACTTTTTTTGGGACTTCCCAAAGGAAACAACTGGGGTTGCGAATGCTGTTGGTAAAACAATCATGGGAGCAGGTAAGAAGGAGGGGCGCAGTGCTGCGGCGGACCTTCTGTAGTTTTCCTGGGAAATTCTGCAATCCCTTCCCCTAAAATTGAATACCACTCTAGAAATCATGGTGAACTCTTGGAGCAATTCATTTTGTGGGGGGCCAGAGGGTGTAGATTGTGTAGCTAGTATTGGGGGGGTGGGATTGACCACCAGGCCAGCAATCCATCGCCCCAAAACGGCCTTTATGAGTCATTGCACGGTTGGTGTGGGGTTTGTGAATGTCACCTGAGTTTGCCTTCGCCAGAGTTCTTGTTCGCCAGGTTCACCTCTGATTCTCAAGCCAATGTCGCTGAGGCAGGGAATGGGTTCTCAGGCCTTCGAAAGCCTGCGGGGGTAGTTTCAGGGGTACGCCCTCAAGCATAGCAATGGAGAACTGGGATGTATTAATCATTCATCCCTTCCACATATGAAACACCTGGAAATGATGGTTTAATAAGGGATTTGCACCATTTTGGAATAAGGGGTGCTTAATATCAGGGTGATAGGATTACATGGAACAAACATGAACAAACACCATTTCCAAGGCGTGGTCCGTTCCCCCAAATTATAAATTGGTGGATAAACTCAAGTGTGGGTTTCTTGAGTCATGGAGTGTCATGGGAAAACCCCCTAAGTCACCATAGGTTTTTAATATGTTTTACCATCTGGCAAACTAACATAGCTATGGAAAATCACCATTTTTAATGGGAAAATCCACTATAAATGGCCATTTTCAATAGCTACGTTAAATTACCAGAGGGTAATACAAACATGGTCTAATCACTTGGATCTACTTGGATCACTCTCTGTTTGGTCCACATCCCTGATGGTTGCGCATGGGCATTGCATTGGAAAAATCCCAATGGTTGATGAACTTTCCAGTCGGACAGATCCAGATGTCTGCTGAGTCACCTTTTTTCGATGGTGAAATCATCCGAAATCCATCATTTTTTTCATGGGTAAATCTTCATCTTTCTGGGTCGAATTCCCAGATGCCTGATGGAAAATGACCTCTATATATATAATATGTATATGTATATATATATATATAGAAATTGTTCTGTGGGATTTTGATGGATAGATCATGATAGATCAGCATTTTCTCAAGGATCCTTGCTACCTCAGGATGACGATGTAGAGCTGGTTTGGCTGGCCCAGGTCCATCTGATTTGGGATGATGATCCACGGCATGACTAGATGTGGTTTTGACACGTTTCAACATGCTTGAAGAAGCTATATATAGGGATCAATCATCATTCAGACTTCGGAATTTTACCCACACAATTTCAGGAATTTCACTCGCAAAATCAGAATTCAATGTGATTTGATGCAGTGAAATCCAAGCTGAAAGCTCACCATTTGGAAGAGGAACATGAGCAAAGAAAGAATGGCGGGCAGCAAGGGTTTTTGAATGTTTTTGAAGAAATTAACGGTATGTTTTCGAACGGGTTGTCTCGCCTGTAGAAGGGCGGCTCGAGGGAAACCCACACGAACTCCGCCAACACTACGGCGAAACCATGGTGTTTTTCCCGACCAACTACCTGAAAAAGGAGTTGTTTTTCCGCATTGCGTTTTGGTTCCTCACTGGAAAGCCTCTAAAGTGGTGCCCCCTAATTACTGCAGTTATGCGTGTTGGCTTATTACCGATCTAACATGATCTAACTATAGTTATGATATGTGAAAGTCACCATAAGCCCCAGTTAATCTAGTAATCTAGTTCTAAAGCAGCTTTACTACCAAGCTGGGGCACCAGTATTGATGGTTATTAATATCCTCATTCTTGATGGTCCATTGTAATAGCCATTAATGAGGATATCCTATTAATAAATGACCATTAATATCCTATTTGCCATGTAATAGCCATTATTGATGGTCCATTATTAACTCTGGTTGGTGGTTTGGAACATTTTTTTATTTTTCCATAGATTGGGAATTTCATCATCCCAACTGACGAATATTTTTCAGATGGGTTGAAACCACCAACCAGTAACTATCCTTATTATTCATGTCCCTATCCATTTCCAGTTCTCTCCGTGGAAAGACCCAGCAGCTGCAAGCTGTCAGACATTGTCTGACCTCGCCAGGATAGCGTAGAAGTGGATGATCACGTTCCACCTGATTTGTAGGGCCCCAGGGTGGCTTCAAAAACGCGTTGTAAGATCCGAATTCTTTAGCCGTATTGTCATAACTAGCATGGATTTCTGGTTGGTGGTTTGGAACATTTGGAAATTAGTTTTCCATTCAGTTGGGAATTTCATCATCCCAACTGACGAACTCCATGATTTTTCAGAGGGTAGGTATACCACCAACCAGATTTTCAATAGCGTCCCCAATGTTAGTCATGGTTAGTCTGACATATCTGACATGGGTGGGATCACCTTTCACGGCATCATTTCAGAAATTCTACGGATCCAGAATCATGTAATCATCGCGTTCCATCAGTGACGGGTTTGCCTGGGAGCCGGTTGGAATGACGAATTGAGAAAAAACCAAGTGCCATGATAGTCCAATGTCAACCCCGGATGAGACTAAACCATGGTTTATTAATTAGGGGGGTATTCCCCCAATAGTCATTTCATCTGATACTTAAATGGTATCCCCCCAATTAAAGAACCTAGGGGTTTATTAATCCAGGGTTGACATTATCTTGAATACGTTGAGTTTTATCTCACTAGGGCTGTGGACAGATACTTGAAGACGCAATAGACCTTATATTGATATGATTATGACTTTATCATATATACTTTATATAATTGTGTATCGATGATCTTCAAGTTCTGGCCGTGAGAATCATTTCAAAATTCCGAAATTGCAGGGACTAATGATTAAGTGGACCTTCCATGATGGCCTTTTTTTCATCAGCTGTATTTTGCTCTCAGCCCGGTGAAATGTCGAACGCGTATGGCTGCGTCAAGGCCCGACTGAAGCCGAAAAAAGCCCCAAGCTGTGGAAGATCTATGGGACACCGCCATTGAAAATCGATGTATATTTTTCCCCCCTGCTTTGATGACAAAAATGATTTCATATGATTTCCCTATAAAAAAACCTTGGATTCTCAGGGGAGTTTGACATACCAAAGGGATGCAAAGGGTAAGATCTTAATGTCGATTGTCAAATCCACATTCGTTTGGTTGCTTAAACCATCATGTTTCTGGGCAAATTATGACGACATCACAGTGACCTCCCTTTAATGATGGTTAGTAAGGGGAATTTCCCCCAAAGTGGCCTTAATTCAGGGTGAAAAAATCTCATTTACCCAGATATTTGGCTCTTGAATCTTCATTGATCATTGGATCCTCAAGATCGATGGTCAATGGTCAAGCGATATTTATACACTACATTATATACATATAATACATATACATACACAAAAAAGCACATACATCTACATACACATACCCATGGAAATCCCTACTTATTTTTTGGTGGTTCCTTAAGCAAATCCATATATATATAATTATATATATATATTATTAGATCCATATGTGCATCATAAAATCCTCAAAGATCCAGGTCCAGCAGCGAGCTGGGCGTCGCAGCGCTGGTGGAGCTTCATGGCTTTCCAGATGACGTCTCCGGCAAGGTGCCAGTGGTGCGAGTGATGGGAAAAAACATGGGAAATCCATGAGGTTTTTCCGGGCGTTCTCTTGGCATTTATGTGGGAAAAAACATGGCATGACTGTATAACATTGTATAACCAACAATAATAGCTAGTTTGATGGATAGTTAATGGATGGTTCGTGGATAATTCATGGATAATTCATGGATAAGTGGGGAAGAATTCACCGTTCATAGGCATGCGTAAGTTAACAACAATTTTGATAATAATGGTAATAATCACAGAAAAACATTGATCATGAATAATTTTGTTTATTTGACAACAACCACGTTGTTTTTGGGGCTTATTAAGCATCTATAATTGGGGAGGGGGTCACTTGGGGGGAGTAGTTGAATCACAACGATGATAAAGGAGCGGTGCAAAGCAGGTTAAGGACACACATTGCAACCACGCTGGAATGAATAAGTAAATGGAAAGACCATGTAATTCGACAGGGATTTTGTAGGGATTTAACTCCTAACAATGGGGATGTTGTAAATTGGACTCATCTATCAACCAATATATATATATATACACATAATACATATAATGTACTGTATATATATATATATATCCATGAATATCCACTAGTATCCATTAGTATTCCCCATGTCAGCGATTTCCATATTTCATGCATCCAGCGCACTCCTTGCAGGAGATTCTCCAAGACAACGAGGCTGAGGAGTTGAAAGAGAGCCGGCTACGCGTCAATGGTTGGCGAGGGCAGGCGTGGCGATGGAGGGCTTGGTTGGTTGGGGGTTGGTGGACCCCTTTTGGAAGGCCTAAAACAGCCAGTGCACTGTCATTTTTTGCATTAAAAATAGGGGACTTAAACATCACACATCGTGAAAGGTAGGGATTTCACCATCAAACATGGTGAACTTGGGGAATTTTAAACATCAAACAACGTGGTTAAAACATGTTTAAACTTGGGGTTCTCATCCAAGTCTTCCGCCCGTTGTTGACCCTGACATACCTTTGAGAAGCAGTTTTTTGGGGACATTGAACAATGACGCCGACAGGTAGATGGATTATCGGTTAATGCCCGTGCTTTTAGTGATTTTTCTTGATGGATGTTGACGGTGCTGCGATGACCTCAATGTCCATCCACGTCCTAGCTTATGTAGATCGTCTACTGGCCCGCCAAGGCTCATCAACCCAAAACGTCATCTCGAAGTGTCCAAACAGGTATATATATAAGATTGTTTTTGTTCTCTAAACTAGATCAGAATAGATCGCAATATGACATAGTTTGACCCAAATTTTGGTGGTCTAAGTTGGCTTTGCTTGTCACATTTGACCACGGTCACCCACCAACGCCCCAACCAGACTCCCCTGTCAGGTGGTGCAACACCATAGAGACGGCAGAGTGCTGGTGGAGACTTTCAAAGGTGGAAATCCACTGAAATCCCCATTGATTTGGTGTGGGATTTTACCGTTCATCTGGAAATTGTGTGCTTTTCAAACATGATAAAAATTGGAACACAGGAAAAGATGTCGAAGAGAAAAATATGATTCGAACATATAGTCTAAATTGGATTTAACTAGACTATTTGAAACTACCGATTGGAGCGAAGCACCCCATTCAATCAACCACAGTTTATTCATTCGGGATTGACATCAGCTCAACAAAAAGATATGTCCGCAATAGGTGAGTAGGGGGTTATGCTTCGAAACACTGGGTAGGAACCCATGAGCTAAATTCCTTGTGCATGAAAAGGGTCCACTGTCCACCGTGGGGGGGGTTGTAAGCCAATTTGGGCAGGACCCCACGTTGTTTTCCGTCACTGGAATGATGGGGATTGTAAACATCTTCGAGGTTAGTAAACTATAGTTGATCCAAGAGTGACGGTGGTTTCAAGGATTTGCCACTTCTATCGAGTTTTGGGACTCAGTGCAAGTTCAGAAACTTCAAAAATGGTATCAATGGCAGGGGAATTGTGAGACCATATCTGGATCTATGTTTGGGAAACCTGATCTCTTCGGGGTATATTGAAAATGAGTAGAAAGCACAGATTCAAATTCTAGGTTGGGGTTGAACATGGGGCAGCAGCTCTCTTGGAAGATCCATGAACACAAAAGTCCATGCTGAGGGAGAATTGGAAAGTTGTGGAAAGTGCAAAGTCCATACCAGTAGTAGCTCCATAGCATAAAAGCCTAAGCATGCCTGCAGCCCAAACACACTTGCAGATCTTGCAGTTGTTCGGTGTCGAACATTGAGCAAAGTGAGCTAACTTATGTGGTAAACCCAACAATTTTTAGACAAATCCCCAACTTTCTATTTTGCTATCTGGTTAGAACATGCTAGAACAGCCACCAAATGCAAAAAAAATTGGGCGAAATTGGGCCGGGCCTTTGTCATCGGATTTTTCGCAGTTGTGAAGCTGGTGGGAAGCAGGTCTCCGAGTGCTGGTGGCGCCCGAGAACTTGAAGGAGAACTTGGGATTTGCCACCTACTGGTGGCCCCAACGGAGAAACCGTTGAAAACCCTCTGGTAATTTCTTACATAGCCATTGAAAATGGCCATTGAAATCGTGGATTTACCCATAAAAAATGGTGATTTTCCATAGCTATGTAAACGTTTACCAGAGGGTAAACCATTGTGGTTCAGGCGAGGTTCGTTCCTTTTTGGACCATCCCGGATGTATCTCTCTTCGAACTTTTCATGGTTTCATGGAGTCCCATTTTTTGGATCGACATTTGGAGGGGAACATCATTTTCCGAAGCATTTCTGAAACAGATTTTGATCAACTCCCTGGGATTCAAGGGCGAGCATGGCTGGGAAATCCCCGAACTAACGAAGGTTTTCATGGGACAATTCCCTATCAATGGTGGATGTTCCATCGAAAATTTCCAGATGGTAAATCATTTGAAAGCTAAGATATGATATCAACTGTGATAAACTACGATATATATAAACTATGATAAACCATGATTCAAACTTGTTTGATCTCCGAAAATCAGAGATTTCCCAGCCGAGTTTTGCAATAACGGCAGGAGTTCACCCCACAACACCCAGAGAGAGGCGGCTTTCACGTGGCCTGGCCTCCCGAAGGCGAGGCTCACTGCCAATGTCAGATGGTGAAACTGGGAGAGGGACGTTTTTGGATGGGTAAACTATGGTAATTTAACATAGCTATTGAACATGGCCATTTATAGTGGATTTACCCATAAAAAATGGTGATTTTCCATAGTTACGTTGGTTTACCAGAGGGTAAACTATGGTAATTTGTACTGTTTTGCTATTGAAAATGGCACATGTACAATTGATTTACCTCTCTTCTTCATGGTGTTTTTAGCAGTTCGCTATGTTGGTTTACCTTTAAGGGTTTTTACTATGGTAAACTCACCATTTTTTTTACGGCAATCTATCCAACATAACATTTTTGGGGTTTCACCCCCTATGAGTTGACACAGACACGCAGACACTGTGACACTGGATGTGCTGGTGAATCACACTCCTTTTGTTGATGGATGTTGGCCAACTTTCCATTTCTGGACACACCGAAAAATCCTGATTCATCGGGTATAAATCATGTTAAGTTAAGTCAGTAAGAACTCAGTGAAACGTCTCGATTTTTTTTTTATATTTGTTCAATGATGCATTGATATTCATGGGCTAAATCAGGATAGATTTGTAGACATCTAGGTTGGTGGTTTCAAACATGAATTGAATATTTTTCATATATGGGATGTCATCCTTCCCATTGACTATCATATTTTGCAGAGGGGTAGGTATACCACCAACCAGATGCCATTGAAATTCCCATTAGATCCCACTAAACCACCATTAAATGCCAGCCAAAACCACCATTTTTCAAGATGGGAAAGTTGCACCTTGCACCACCAACAACCAGACGAATCCAGGCAGCATGGAGTCCCTGGCGCAGTTCACTGCTACTGCAGTGGACGCCTTGGCGAAGGATGGCTTCTGTGTGATCCAACTTCCACTGAGTCCGGGACGCCCATCGGAGACGGGTCAGAAGAGATGGAAACTGCGGTTTGACACCAAGAATAGAGTATATATAATTATACGTATATACATCTATAGACATATGTATGATATATATATATATATACATAGGGTGAATATATATATAATATATATATATATATATATATATTTATAGTTCATCAAGAAAGATAGTGCGCAACTGGGGTTTGACACCAAGAAAAGGGCTGGATCTCATTGATTTAATCAACAAAACGAGGATATGCGGAGAGATGTAGGTCACAATATTCAGCCACGTCACTAGAGATGAACCTTGTTTTGATGGATTACCCCGAAGCTTCCATTAACAATAATCCATTTTCCAAGATGTTCTCAACATCCAGCTTCTTCATCTTTTCTTTGTTACAAAAAAGCGAATAGCCTCGCTTTTTGATCTTTTCTTTTCATGCAGATATCAAGATACATTATATTATACAGACAATACATATAGATAATGCATTATTTGTTTGATCTAAATATACAATATGTACTGTACACATATATAGATATATGGCAATCACCGAAAAGATAGAATGTGGGAAAGTCCTACTCAGATATAGTTTCTGATAATGTATTATCATACGATCATACGATGTTGTGTATAAAGAATATAACCCCCCAAAGTAAATTGCTGCAACTGAGGGGAGGACGTGGCCCTAGACGCGGCTGTGGAGGTGAAATGTGGCAGGTGCGGCACAGGATTCTTTTTCGGGGAGATTTTGGAGGGATTCTTTTATTTTTATTTCATGTGTGTTGTAGTATTTTTTTTGATATTTCATTTGTTTGGGGGGGGATTCTTGGGATAGTTGATGATGTTCTTGTGGATATATTCTGGTATATCTTTGGGTACTTGATGATATGTTTACGGATACTATGGATCTATGGGATACTTCTGGATAGTTCACGTGTTTTTTTTTTGCGAAGTAGTTGATGCTATTCACTCATGGACAACAACTCCATGGTGGGTCAAAAATGTATATTTTTGTTGGCTGAACTCCAGTGCATTCACCGTGAAAGTGATGTTTCTAGAGATGGGATGACATCCCCAGTGGCGCCTGGAAGATTTTGGAGAACTCTGGAGATTCCATGGTGGGATTTCGCCACAGTATGGCCACGCATGTTCCACATATCCCAATGGTTTGCTGTTCTTTTTTTCCATGAACTATGCATGAAAAACGAAGTATGGCCATGAAGAACTGGAGCTCGGGACCATCAAACGTCCTCGAAAATTTCCCATTGCATCCCATTTCTATCCATTTCGATGTTTGAAACCGGAGAGTATCCATGTTTTTTCGATTCTTGGAAGGCACATCCCTTTTTTCAGGATCCGAAAAAACCCGATTGGATCCATGTGAGATTTGGTCATATTTTGTCTGGCGATTTTTCCCCAGCATGCAGATGCACAGAATATTCAATAATTTAATAACCATATGCTCGATGTATAGTATATTTACCTACAAAACTGGGCCATAAAAATGGGGTAAATGGTGGTAAATATTCCAGCACCATGGAGCATACCTTATATTGTCGGGCTTCGCACATCGGCGATGCCATAAGGGTTATGTATAGTTCATGTGCTCTGCGCGTTATACCGCAGCTTGTGCAGTTGTTCATGTGCGATGTTCTTTTTATACCGCAGCTTGTAACCGTGTAACCATCTCATTTTGAGATCCACCAAAGCACTACCCTCTGGTAAACGTTTACAAAGCTATGGAAAATCACCATTTTCAGTGGGTAAATCCACTATTTCTATGGCCATTTTCAATAGCTTTTTGTTAGTCATTACCAGAGGGTAAACCACTTATTGCCATCCCAAAACATCTCATCCCATGGCATCATCCCGCAGGTATCGTTGGAAGCGGCTCCGGCGCGAATTCGAGCCCGCCTACCTGGGAAGACATCAGAGACTTGGAAAATGATCGCGACTCCAAACAGGGGGCCTGGGAAATCAGTACCCTCTGGTAATTTTTAATGTATTGCTATTGAACATGGCCATAGAAATAGTGGATTTACCCACTGAAAATGGTGATTTTCCATAGCTATGTAAACGTTTACCAGAGGGTAAGAGATACAAGCACCAGGGGTTGTGGAAACAGTAAGAAATCATGGAAAATGAATCCATGGCATTGGGAAACTGTAATGATTTGATTCCCTCGAATGGGCAGGGGAAAACGAGGCTTTATTCAACTGGCCAAAATCTTGATTCTTCAGGGACACTTTTTTGGAAATGAATTGGACACCCCGATTTAAACGCTCGGTTGGGGGCCCCGATTTTTGGCCACTTTGATGCACATTGTTCAGGATGAAAACGGAAAAATGACATGAAAACATCAAATATGGGATCTCTAGAGAAAATATGTTTTATTGACACAGGAACGGAACAGATTTAAATGCTACTGGGGACATGGTTCACCAGAAAACGGATCGATTTTCATCATGAAACATGGTCATTTTAGCGAAACTAGTGGTTATCCCTGAGCACAAATTGGGATCTTCAGACTGCAGCAACCAAACGTGGGATTTGTTGTCCTCAAATACAGGTTGGTTGATGGTGACATGAACTGTGTTTCGATGTACTAGATTGTTGAATTGGAATACCATCTGGTTATTTAACATAGCCATGGAAATCACAATTTTTAATAGATAAACCATCTATATAAATGGGCCATTTTCCATGGCTATGTTAAATAACCAGAGGGTATATGGATTTATCATGATTCATCAGGATTAATGCCATACGCTTCACACACTTGACAAACACGGGGAGTCGCGAGCCAGTCGCCCAAAAAAAGGGTTCCAAAAGATGCGGAAACTGCAACTACCTCCCTCGGGTAATCAAACATTTCAATAAAAATGCCCTATTTATAGATGGATTTCTTTTTAAATGACCATTTATAGGGGATTTGCCAGCCATGTTTGATTACCGGGGGGTAACTTGTTGGTAAAAGAATTACGTCTGTTGGGGCGTTGAAGCAATAGACTGGATGTGTCAGGCTCATTTCCTGCCATTCCAGGCTTAGAATCCAGCGTTGCACGGGACTGTCTGCTAGACAAATCCAGTTCTAGATGGCTTTAACTTGGATAGAAATGTCACGCGACCTAGCAGAACAATCCTACACGGCAAATGTCCCTGAACTACATCCAACTACATCGAACTACATCCAACTATTGGCGAAAATCATCATCAAAGTTATTCAAAGTTGATATCTAGTCAGCGCATCCCAACTCGCCGAGGAAGTGCAAGACTGCATGGCTAGAGGAGATGGTCGAAGAGAAGGAGGAAATGGACACCTGGCAGCCAGATGTTTGAGGACAACGTAAAAACATCAATTTTCCAACGATGTGAAAAGTGATTACTGTAAACCATTCGATGAATTTACTGAATAATCTTAGCAATTAGCTGGTTGGTGGTGACTGGAACATGAATGGATTATGACTTTCCATTCAGTTGGGAATTTCATGGATTATAGTGGTTTAATGAATTTTAATGGATTTTAATGGATGTTCATGGATTTTCATGGATTTTTCCATATTAATTGGGAATGTCATAATCCCAACTGACTCATATTTTTCAGAGGGTTAGGTTGAAACCACTAACCAGTTAGTCTTTTGGGATGGATGAATTTCGACGTGAACTCCCTGAAATCCAGTCGCAACTCGTAGTCGAAGTTCTTGGTTTTTTATCAGTTGCCCTTCCTTAACTTTGATGAAATTCGATTTCTGATCTTTGATGAAATCCGATTTCTGATCTGATGAATTGTTTGATGGTTTTTGATGATTATCAAATGATATACCATCTTCCAAGACCATCAAATATCAATATGATGATCATCAAACAAAAACCATCTTCCGTAACCATGATGAATATCAATATCTGTTTTTGTTTGATGGCTTTTTATGATTCAACATTTGAGGACAACTCATCTAGCTTTGACTTTTGCAAGCTTCGCGGCCCAGAACCCACAGTTCTTGGGGGTACTCCCAACTTTACTTTGGGATTTAGCCATTTACTAAATTTAGTAAATGGTGATATAGTAAATGGTATAATTGGGATTTAAACTCATTATGTTGCTAAATTTATGAGTTTGGATTCACCCAATATAGACATAATGGGTGGCCACATCAACGAGCACCGCAGAAAAGGACAGCCCTATCGATCCCCTGGACTTGTACTTGGCCAGATTCACGCAGCGACTTGCTAAATATCAGGCTTTTGTTGCAAGGATTGGTACCTTCTATGGGGATCTAGCGGAAATCCCCATTTGGCTGGCTCGAAATACTGGAAACCCCATGGAGGTTGAAATGGGAAGAACGATGAAAAAACCCTCTATCGTTTGGGGGTGAAAAAAGTGCCGCGTTTGACATCGACCAGGGTAAAACAAGAAACATAAGAATAACATCGACCAGGTTTTCATTTAACATATGTTTGACCCCACGTTTGGAAACCGGTTCTGTGTGAAAACGTGAAAACTTACCACACACGTTGTCATCTTAACTGGGGACATCATGATAAACCACTGGATTATGGCGTGGTAAGTGGGCTATGACTTTTATGGGGTACAAACCAATCAGGTACATTTAATATATTTCATGGACATTTAATGGATTTATAGGCCATGAATAAATAGACATAATTAATTGTTTTTTCATACTGGGGATATACAAGCAACCATATTTCATATTGGAGATAGTTATCTCATTTCTTATGGTTTGCGGCCTCCAGTAACTTGATATAGCTATGGAAAAGTTCGAAGGGAAAACCTGAGGGATTTCCATAAAAGGTGTTGTGAAAATTTGCCGCAGGGTATATCCCCATTTTGTATACCCATTGTGTCGCCACTACATCAGAAAGAAACATCCCATTTTGCTGGGTTTTATATGTTTTATACTTTATACCCGCATTTCTCAGTTCTTCCTGGCTTAAACTGAAAAACAATTGGGTATGTATGTATATATATATATATATATGTACACACTATATCCCCATCAAATTGAACTCGCCCACATATATGGGTACATCTCAGGATACAAGCGATGTAACGTATGGATCAAGGCCCCAGGCCACACGATCCATTTTCCCGATGCATGCCTTGATTCATACCTTATACTGCATGATCCATACCCGTGATCCATACACTTTTGTTAAGAAAAGACTGCGGCTATCTGCTGCTGGTCCTATGACCAGGTACGGATCAGGAACCTTACGCAAACACTTCCGACCCATAGTACGGATCACCGCGGAGTTATCCATACCAGATTATTCACTCACTCCTTTTTTTTAATCTAAGGTTGATATCTCCATATTCTTCCCATTATATGACCATTATATCACCATTATTGATGTTAAAATCAAGTGATCTCCTCGGAATGTGATGCTTGGTAAAACTTGATTTAAACATCAACAACGGTTACACTAATAATATCTTATCCCAGTATCAACATATTATTAGCTACACATAACGTGTATATATATATATATAGTATATATATATAGGATTATATAGGTTAAAGTCCTTGAAGAATGGTCAATGACCACTATATGGTTTATTTTCCCAATATATATATATATAATGGTCAATATCCCCTTGCTATCCCTATGTTTTTCATATGTTTCTCAATTTTTCCATATGTTTCCATATGTTTTCCCTTTTTTTCATCGCTCATTGGTGAAATGCTGGAGGTTCCTGCTGCCCGTGGCGCCTTTCGCGTTGGACTTTGTGCCGCACAGCCGCAGCAGCGGCATGCTACGTGTGCCAAGCAGCGCGCAGGAGGTGACCGGTGAGTTGGGGATGAATATGGATGAACCAACAAAATCTGGAAATTGTAGGGAAATGATGGTTAAGTTGGTAAAATTGAACTACATTGTAGGAAATGGCAAACATGGTTCAATAGGAAATGATGGAACAAAATCTATTAAAGATGGTTAAGTTCAACTTCTGGTGATTTAGCATAGCTATTGAACATTGCCTATTTATAGTGGATTTACCTATTAAAGATGGTTATTTCAGGAGGGGTAGGTATACCACCAACCAGTAACTTCAGGAAGTTATAATTTCCTGGCAAAATGGGGAAACATCATGAAACATCCACATCTCAGGAAAAAAAACAACTGTAGGAAAGCCACGTCACCATGGTTGTTTCAATACTAAAATAGTCTAATTTTGGATGATTTGGGGGTACGCTCATTGTGTGTATCTGTATATAGTTATATAATTATGTATGTTTCTATAGATATCATCCGTTTTTTGGGACCCAAATTGTCATTTTATACAATCTGGCATAAATTTTGACAACATATAAAGTGTAATATATTTTGAATTATATATACATTACATGTTTGGAGAAACTCTTAGAAAAAATGGGAGATATCTTGCCAGACAATGGGGAGACAATTCATCAAAAAGTGGGATATAAAACTCAGAAGGGCGAGATGAGTCACCAAACACGGGCTCTGTTGCAGTGCCATGTGGAGGTTTCCTAAAATGGGGATATCTCTTTGGTAAACGTTTACATAACTATGGAAAATCACATTTTTTAATGGGAAAACTATGGGAAAACCATCGGAAAATTGTGATTTATATGGACAGATCCACCATTTTTAATAGGAAAACACCATGTTTTATGGGTAAATCAACTATTTCAATGGCCATTTTCAATAGCTATGTTTGTTTCCCAGAGGGTATCCCATTAATTGACTATTACTGTTACTTTCAATATACCATTGTTAATTATCCCATTAATAATCCCATTAACTGCTAGCTTACCAGAGGGTACCCCTCTTTTAATCATCCATTTTATCTTGGGTTTTTCCACGAAATAAACCATCCAACTATTGGGGATCCCCCAGCTTAAGGACATCAGAGGGGTAGGCACCACAGTTTCACATATGATAAAGTTATAACTGTAGCCCGCCCCGTATATATATATATATACATATTACACACATACATATCATACATATTATACATATTATATATATACATATTATACATATCAGACATATTATTTGATAAACCCCTGTAATGCATATAATATAAATCAGGATTCTGGGGCCTGGGTTTTAATTTTGGAGGGTTTCTGGGTGTTAAAACTGGTTTTTGAATGGTGCAGGATACATATCAAAATGGTGTTGGCTCAGCACTATTCGTTAGTGGTGTTTTATCCAATTCTGCTCTGGTTTACATATGCGTGGTTTATTCAGGCTACCCCCGTCCAGGCCGGCCCAGGTCCGCCTAAGTCTGCCCAGGTCAATCCCAACTTGCAGGTTCTCCCAGGTTCTCCCAGGTTCTCCCAGGTTCTCCCAGGTTCTCCCAGGTTCTCCCAGGAAATTAGTGGTTTCCTGCGATTTTGTGGGTTTCCGGGATTTCCTGGGAGAACCTGGGTGTTATTTTCTGCGATTTTGTGGGGTTTCCGGGATTTCCTGGGAGAACCTGGGTGTTATTTTCTGCGTTTTTGTGGGTTTCCGGGATTTCCTGGGAGAACCTGGGTGTTATTTTCTGCGCTTTTGTGGGGTTTCCGGGATTTCCTGGGAGAACCTGGGTGGAAACAGTTGGGGATGGGCCTGGGAGAGCTGCAAGAGTTAGTTCGGGGAAAACTGGCTGGAGGGAGGCCCGCTATTTTGACCCGCAATTTCTGAATTTCTGCCGCAGGCGTGGCCGCCCCCTTTGGCCTGCAGGTTTGCCACGCTTTAAAGTTTAGTTATAAGCATTACAGGGGTATAGCAACATATTATACATATTATATATAGAGTCAACTTTAAGTGTACATGTGTCTATGTAGGATTTATGCATCTCAGGTGATGGTCAACATATCCGAACTATTAGTTTAAAACTGTATAGATGATTATCATTGATTATCTATAGTCATCCCTGAAGTAAACCATAAACCCAATAATCAAGCATCTAGAGTTGTTTCCCGGATATAAAAATCCCATATGAATCCCATGTGTTTCCAACATCTTCCCAAATATTTATCTCATGTTTTCCAGAAAATGGTCATGTTTCAGTTGCCAGCAGGTGGGTCCCGCCGAAGCGGTGACAGACGAAGACATTGCCAAGGGCTTGGTGGACGAACACGTCGACTATCTGCGAAGGAGGAAACTCTGCATGCGCCTTGGACGTTCCAAGGATATGGGACTAATGTGGTTAAGTTTCAATGCCATCAACTACCCATGACTGGGTGAAATGTTATCTAGGGTATGGTTTATGGCATTGTTTTAACCACATGATAACATTTCACTAATATATTGGTCATATTGGTCATAACCAGTTAACCCATTAGTCAACTACCCAAGGATATGGGAATGGTAACCATACCACCTATCTAGGGTGATGACTGGGGGATGGTTTATGAAATTGTTTTAACCACATGATAACAATAGTAACACCATGGTCGAAAATGGAGTATTTTTTGATATTAATGGGACTATTAGGGACTATTGCAGCTAAAACAAATATCTGGTTGATGGTTTGGAACATTTTTATTTTTCCATATACTGGGAAATCCCAACTGACTATTATTTTTCAGAGTGGTTGAAACCACCAACAAGATAATATTTGCAGATATGAACGGGACTATCAATGGGATATATACATACGTAATTATATATAATTATATATATTATAGGGATACTAGAATTGTTTTTTTGGATAGTACATTTAAAATGGGATGTTAATGGTCCATTTAGCAATAGTAATGGGATATTAATTAATAGGATAATGGGATACTAATGGATACTAATGGATAATTCTGGACGATTCAGTTATGGCCTTTAATGTCAACCCTGGATTAATAGACCATGGTTTATTAATTAGGAAGGTACCTTCCAAATAGTGATGTCATATGATACTTAATTGGTACCCCTGATTTTATGGTGCATAAAGAGGGCCTTTGACAGATTTATTTGGGATCAGTTGGTTCAGTTCTATTGCTATGGGTAAATGTATATGCATATGTATATATATATATAGTACATCAGTTCTATTACATCAGTTATGGCCCTTCACAGTTATAAATGGGATTACAATGAGGCCATAAGCCAGTCGGAACTGCTATGGGCTAAAACTGTGTTTGTTGATAATCCAATCGAACTACAGTTATGCCTACCATGAAGCCTGGTTGACCCAGTTGACTCCAATGGCGGACTGCATAGCAGCTAAGCCTAGCAAAACCTATAGCTAAACCCCAGACGATAGCCGGGTTGGTTGATGATTAGTATGATTAGTTTCGGGATTCTAATGCATATTAATTCGATTTGGTTTTATCATAATCCAGTAGGGAAGTCCCGTTCTCAACCGGCCAATTTGGGATTTTCACGAGCCATTTGAAAGGAGGCAATTACTCTACATCAAAAACATGCCGTATTCGCATCCTGTGGGGATATTCCCTGCCTTAGATCATGAAGGAGCACCTCTAAGTTAGGTACTTGAGATATTCCTGACGTTTTTGCATCTTTTTTTGAATTTTGCGAGATTTTGAATGGCTCAAATTGATCCCTCTAGAGCTGGATGAGTCCATTTTTTGATTTCACCTTAATATGGCAAGTCAGGGGGGTGAACCCCCCATTTTCAGCATTGAAAACTGCTGGGGACACACCCCGCTGGTGCTGGGAACTTCCTGGTGCTGCTGGGAACTCACAGAGGGTGAGCAGGTAGTTGAGGGCCAGGGAGCCAGGGATGTAGGAGAGGAATGTTGATAATGTTTATACTTAAACTTATTACATATATATATATATGTATATATATATACACATCATATCTATCTATCTTAGCAGGCATGTTAATGGTTTGAAAGAAGAGACTGAAACCCATCCAATTTTCCGAAGGAGTTCTGAAAGTTACCTCATCGAGAATCGAGATGTCACGAGTTTGGGGGCTTCATTTTTTTGGTCATACCAGTGGTGATCCAACACACATATTTTTCCTCGCTAGTAGATTTTTCCAAGACGTGGCTGGACATTCACCACAAGAGTAGCAGATTTACAACATTTGGCCATGTCCAGGCACTGAAAAAAAATGGGGCTTCTCCGGACCGCTTCTAAATTCCAGTGCTTTTCTGATTTTTCTGTACCTCCCTTACTAAGCGAGGCGATTCTTTCCCCAAAAGTTGGAAAAACCGCCGAGGTTTCTGATGGTTGATGGAAGCGGCGGAGAGCTTTCCTTGTATCCCAAGGAGCGACCATGGTTTATTTTTGCGCAGATCAACATGATCAACATGATCAATTAACAAAGAATCTCAGAATCGCCATTTTTTTTTCAGGGTCAATGACATCATGTGGACAGTCCTGTGGACACAGAAAAAATGGCAACCTTTCTGGCAACATTTTCTTGTTGGCTTGTGAACTACTTGCTACCAGGCTAAGATGTGCCTTCGTTATTGTGGATGCAATCCATGGAGAATTCCTCATTCTTGAAGAAAGCCATAGATCATATGGTTGGCGATATCCCCATGATATCCCCATTGTAGTTGGTTAACCCCCAATTATATCTACGTTTGTATATATATATATTTACACTGTATATATCTCTTTGTATATCCCATTATTATATCCTAACATAGTTGGTTAAACCACTTATATAAATCCCCTTTTGTTTAGAATTGACATTCCCTAGTAAATGGCTGTGTTTTCCGTGGAAACACCCGCCATATAGTGTGTGAAATCGCAACAAAAATACACAATTTTTCATGGTGACATCCACTATTTTTGGGCACGTGCATATGATATCTCTGTTGGTTATATCCCACTAATTATATCCCATATTCTACCCGTAGAGTTGGCTTAGTCGTCCTCCAAAAATATACCAACTTGGATGGTGAATCCCAATCCCAATCAGATATTCCCCATGAAATCCCATTCGATCATATTCTATCCATGACCCTCTGGTCAACACGCAAAAAGCTATGCAAATCACTATTGTAATAGGCAAATCACCTATAGTTGGGCCATTTCCCATAGCTATGTTAGTTTACTCTAGCGCAATAGTCCATATGATACCATATGATTAACTGGCTGGTTGCTTAACATAGCTATGGAAACTGGCTGGCACATAGAAATAGATGATTGACATGCACATATTTACCCATTAAATCAATGGCCATTTCAGGTACCTAAATTGGAGGTACCTACCATATATAAGGCCTATATAAGGTCTATGTAAGGGAATATCCATGACGATTTCCCCATGGGCCCCGGGTGGGAATGGCTCCAAAATCCGGGTGGGAATTTACCATGGCAGGATGGCGATCAGATCACCTTGAGCGCTGAAGCTGGGCGTTTGGTGGTCTTCCGCCGCTCGGTGAACATGGATTTTTTTCGCGTTTGTTTCGTTTGTTTTTTTCAAGAATTGGCTATGGGTCAATACCTATAGATACCATTTTTAGTGGGATGAACATCCATTTACCAGCTATTTTGATGTTCACTAGGGGGATAGGGTTTTGACCCATCCCCAATTGTTTTTTTTGTGTTTTGAAGACGCAGTACAATTGGGATGATATGATGATCGGCAAGTGACTCGATATTTGTATAAACATGTATGTTCGTTGGTTTTTCCACATGTTTTTTACCGGAAGAAGGTTGTATTGAACAAAATGGCTGGTTTCCAGCAAAATGGGTGTACCCCCAGTCATCGAAATCAACCATCCAGCCATTAGGTCCCTCCATTTTCTGGACACCAATGGAATCTATTCAATGGGAATTTCAGGATCCTAAAATGGAGGTACTGTACCATATAAGGCCATATGTTGTGGGGATATTCCCTTACATAGGCCTTACATAGACCTAAAATAATAGTAGGTACTTTCAATTTATCGGTTCCTATAAAATGGCCATTGATCTATTGGGATTTTTTGTTCGGCTTTCCTCTGAGGTCATGATCGAATTAGCTATGCGTATCGACCGGACTCGGAAGATGACCTTGTGGCTTGGGCCAAAATTAAAAATGCCAGGAGGTGCCACGGAAAATTTTCCCGAATGGGTTGATGATATATGGAACTAGTGAAGGGATGTTACCCTCTGGTACACGGGCTAACATAACGAACTGGAAAGATCCACCATTTTTCATGGGAAAATTCACCCTAAATGATGATTTTCCATCGTTATGTTAAATTACCAGAGGGTAATGGTGGTTCTAAACCAACTTATAACCTGTGGGGGCACCACCTTGTGTGAACTAGCAGCTTTGTCATTCTTTGTCACATTATAACGTTTTCGGAAATTCTGAAGCGCCAGTTGGGCGGCCAAGTGTCTGGTAATGGGGGATTTAGGTCCTCCAAGTGCCATTTTATTCAGGGAACCTCGTGATTGATTTTTTTGGATTTCGGGGTACCCTCTGGTAAACGTTTACATAGCCATAGAAAATCACCATGCGATTAATGGGTAAATCCAGTATGTCTATGGCCATTTTCAATAGCAAACTGTTAGTTTACCAGAGGGTAAAGATACAAAAAACTATGGAAAATCACCATTTGTAGCTGGGAAAACCAACTATTTCAGAGAAACAAAGCAATTTGATTTCAGGTCTTTCTCTCAGTCAAACCAAGTAATGTGATCTTCCCATTAAAGCCTACATTTCTAATTAAGCGATTTGCCGTTGTCACGTTTGATGACCGGAGGGTAAGTCTGATTTTTTATTTTCTATTTTCATCATAGTCATATTATACATATACCCAAAATTCATACATCATAGTTTCTATGTATACCCAAAATGTCATTCTTCTCAGCCAGAATTGTACCCTTTGAAGAATCTATGGCCAGGCCCGAATACTCCACATTTTTATCTCCGTCGTAAATATCCCCCTGAAAACGATCATAGGTGGCTCCCAAAGAATGTTTTTTTTCGTATTTTTTCCATTGAGTATTGAGAAGTAGCCTCTGGCAAACGGGCTAAAAAATCACCATGGAACATCAGCATTTTTCATGGACAAATCCAGTAAATCCATGTAAATCCAATGGCCATTTGGCCATGGCTTCAATAGCTTTTTGTATGTTTACCAGAGGGTACTCTAGGTTAAATAAACTTAGCCCACGTGTATGGTAAGGCTACCCTCTATGTTTGTTTAGTGGTATTGCTTTTCTAGGTCTAAGTTTAAATAACCTAGTGTAGCATTTATCCATTTGGGTTTGAAAATACGGTACCCATGGTACCCTATTCCATCCTATGATGCAGACATCAGGGCCGGGCCCCTATCTATCATTTATTCCATGGCAAAAACGAAGAAACTGATATTCCCATGGTTGCGGCTTCAGATCCTAGTGGTGAACTAAAAAATCATGATTCCTCTGTTGAATTTCATGATTCCTATCCCATGACAGATCTTTTTTTTTACGTGTATGGTGGTTCATGCCCATGTTCTTGGTGGATTTTGCTGTTTTTCTCCGAAGCCTCGATGAAATCACCAAAAAGGTGCTTCAAGGCTGGGTGCTCACAGCACCGGCGCAGTTTCAGATTGCCATGACGGAAGGCGCTGGTGAAGGGGCGGGCGAGCCCCAGCTATAAATCAGGATTTAACGAGCAAAAATAGGGATTTATCTAAGAAAGAGGGTGATTTATAATTATACTTGATTTACGTCAACTAAGTTGGAAGTTTAAGAACTCCAATGTCACGAACGGGTTTAAATTCATGTGTACGATACATATAGATACATGTAGTTCATGGGGGGTCATACACAAACCAACAAACATTGGGCGGACACGACCATGGGTAGCCTGGTGAAAGCATCAATGGGTTTTTAATGGATCGGACGAGGAGCCCCCATTGTTTGTCTCTCAACTGGTTGCTTGAAGAACTTTTCTTGGTATCATCTCCATCTGGCCCTGGATTTTGCCGATTTATCCTCAGGTTTGATCCGAATTTTGTGTGCGAACACGCAGTTTACGGCTTGGCTTTTGGTTAGTTACACTATGTTACACTGATTAGTTCAAGCGGTGAACACCTTATCTTCTTGGTTGACCCATTGTTTTTGTGCTACTCCCCGTGCTCTGGCGAATCTGTCAGTTAAGCCCATCCGACTCAAGGCCCCAGGTTTGGTTGGGAATCCCGTTGAGTGAACCAGCCACTGAAAACCATGAAGAACCCATGGGTCCCATAAAAAAATCCCCGATGGTCATGGCCACATTAATACAATGTGAGGCCCCCAAGATATGTTTGTTGGTAGATTCGCCCCAGTAACTATAGTTATAGATACCATAAACCATAGTTGTTGGAGTTATGTGAACCCCAACTGAACGCTATCGAACGGGGGCCTCACATTAATAGGGCTTGATAAAAATATTTACCCATTGTCCCAAAGTAGTTGCACTCCCCGAGATGGCAGATGTGAATCTCCCATTATAAAACTATGAAATTCCATTATATCATCAGTATTTCATGATATCCTCATGATATCCTCATATCCATAACCATTCTATCCCATCTATTCCCATCATACGGTGAAGAACTCCTGCACCAGTTGGTAGATGGATGGTTTTTTCCCATTCTAATCCCATTATTTGCAGTGTTTCATAGGTACCTTTCATAGTTCCCAACTGGTGCAGGATTTCTTCCATCCACAGGATTTTTTTCATTATATCCTCATTATATCCTCTATAATTCACCATCCATCATTGTCCATCATCCCCATGTTTAAGTATGGAATTTCACAATTTTTAATGGCAAATCAACTATTTCGACTGGGCCGTGGCTTCACTAGCTAAAATTGTATGTTTACCAGAGGATATCATCCAATCATCCATTTATAGATGGCCATAGAAATAGTTGATTTTCCGATTAAACATGGTGATTTTCCAGTTCGCTATGTTAGTCATTACCAGAGGATATCAGTTTTCCAGGGTTTTTTTCTCGCAGGAGACCAGAAGTCCAAGGATGAGGCCTTTGGTTTGATGGCTGGGCCCAACACCCCCGAGGGTCGCCGCATCTGCGTCTTCGGGGTGGGCGTGTCGTTGCCGGCGGCGGCGCAGGATCATCTGCAAAACTACTGGTGACTTGGCGCAACCAGATGTTTGATATACATATTAATATATGGTTAATTGTTTGATAACTATGGTTTATGGGAAGTAAATGGTAAGTAAATGGTAAGTAAATGGTTTGTAACTGGCCAATGGTTGATATAATGGTGAATACCAGATTTTGGTCATGATGAAATACTGAAAAAAATACCATGATTCACCCAAAATATGGTGTTCACCATATACTTGGCACTGGAACTTAAATATGTGGTGTTTATGTTGCTTTTTCACCACAGATTTTGTGATTGAAACTTTCTTTTTTTGGAGAAGAAAGGTGCTTTTGTCCGAGGAGGGGTTGATTGAAGCAAGAAACATGACGACATAGCCCAGAAAAGGGGTCGAACATGGGGATTGGACCAACACAGTGGTGATTGACCAGACCAGGATTGGAATATGCGCACCTTGAGCTTGCTCAATTCAATTTTTCCGAGGGCAACATATTGTTTGTTTGTTCTGTTAAACATGCGGTGTAAACTTAAACCCTGAACTCCAACCCTACGACATTAGACATACATGGATGAATTATGAAGACCTCACTGCGAAGTCACCATAGATTATGGCAAGTAGTGGTAAGCACTATTTACCGAACTTTTCAGTTTGGTGAATTAATGTATACAGAATATATCCCATTGCAGTACAGTCATATCCATGATCTCCGCACTATTTTTTTTGGGGTATCCCATTTCCACTCCCTACGATTCCTACGTATATATTAGTACCCCCATTCCATCCATTGATCATCATTTTCCCAATGAAATATGGCTAAATCCACCGAATGTTCGTCATGTTTGCAGCTTTTTGCTGCTTACCCTCTAGAGTAATCAAACATGCTTTGCTGGAGAATGTCCGATTTATTGATGTTTCTTCAGCCAACAAAAACTCCCAAAATTCCAGCGGATTGTCCATTGCCAGACCGTTTGATATTCTCAGATGATCTGACCAGAGGGTATCAAAAAATATATATCGAAGTATGGCTAGATCCATATGTGAAACACATTGTGGCTCAGCATTTTTTGATGAGCACCAAGGTGCGGCATTGCGGCGGGCACCGATGGTTTCTGGCACTCTTGTTGGGAATGGTTGATCGGTGGTAAACCCACAGATACCATGTAAAATTGCCATGAATACTCCCCTTCTGAATCAACTATTTTGATCTATTCTGTAATCCGGGGTTGACATGAAGTTTTGCCAAAATCTCAAGGGAATACAGGTCATTTCCGTTTCAAAGTTTTTTTCACCAGCCACAGCATTTGCAGCTTGTTTTTCAGGTTACGTGAAAGCGCCGATCGAACGCTTCGACATTGATTTGTACACCCGAACCGGAGATGCTTGCCAATCCCATATGCTCCATGTATGGAATATTTACCTACATTTACCCCACAAATGGCCCAAATGTAGGTAAATATACATGGAGCATATGGGAATACAACAAAACCGTGGTTTTTCACTCACATTCGCTGATCAAAAAAATCGCCTTTTGTTGGTGGGAGTTCTGCCTTTTCATTTTTCGGATTATGAGTCCTAAGCCTTTTGGGTAAACGGACAGGTGATGTGACAGAGCTGCCATGTTTTTGCCCGGTAGAGAAAAGTTGAAGACCATCCTGGTGGCACACAAAAACAACGGTTTCTGAGATGTTGTACCTAGAAAAGCCATCCTAGAAAAGCCACTATCAACTTTTGGAGTATTTCATCGGACGGGGGATATTGTTTCATCTGGTTATGACTGTTACATGGAAGCCATGGAAGCCAAAACTACATTTTTAAGTTCGGTTTTTACCATCGATTTCGATTAGGGCCATGGCTTCCATGGCTATGGTTAATAACCAGAGGGTAACTTTCATGGCTTGACAAGTGGCCCTCGTGATGGCTCGGGACCCCACAAAAAACCATGCACTGGTTCATCATCATGACATATCATGACTATCTCAATTTCCAAGTGGTTGACATATATACTCGTGTATATATATATACACAATTATATATATATGATGTACAATGATATATATATATATAACTTAACATAATATAATACATAATATGTAATTACATAATATAATATACTTATCAAATATATCTGAACAATCATGGTGAGTTTCTCCAACTGGGACTAGTGGAGAAATGACCCGTTTCATTCATGTTTCGGACAGCGGCACAGCCCACAGCATCCCATCGAATGATTCCATTACGACCCACATGCTGGGTCTGTTTATGCCATTTTTTCTAGGTAAAACAATGTCATAAACTACCCGAAATGGTAAACGAACTTACATCACGAAATGGAAAGATCCAGCATTTTTCATGGGAAAATTCACGATTTCAATGGGCCATGGCTTCCATAGCTATGTTAGTTTACCAGAGGGTACCCATTTGGGAATGGTGAAACAAATCCTAGCTATAAAAATGGTGATTTGTAGTAATGGACCACTATCAAAGATCATTATCCCATTAGCAAGTGTTAAAAAACTATGTCCCTTTGATATCCATGAACATGTTGGTAAAACAATGTCATTTTTACCACCCATTTTCCTGGGAATGGTAACCATAGCACCTATATATAAAAATGGTGATTTTCCTGGGGGATGGTTTAGTATTCTTTTACCCACATTATGCCAATATACCATGATATACCCAAGAATATTTCGCGATATTGGGAATTGGCATTGGGTATACCACATGAAATTGGGATTTATTCCGATGATTTCCACCATTCTAGTCATCATGATGTCCCTGATTACCATCATCTTTAATAGTGGTTAATAGTGATGAAAAATCAACCATTGTGAATCACTATTAAGCACTATTAATCCCTATTAACAACCAGGTTATCACTATTAATCACTATCAATCACTATTAATCACTATTAAGCACTATTAAGCACTATTAAGCACTATTAACCGCTATTTTCCATTATTAGGATGAACCTTTTCAGGACTAGTCGCATGCTTCTGCTGAGGACAACTGGGCTCCTGGCTGGACATACACTGTGCATGGTGGCTTCTGCAAGGAGCTGGCAGAAAAGAACGGGTATCTTTGGGAAAGGATTGCTGAGTTTATCCAAGAAACATGGGAAACATATCATATATGGGATTTCACCTACTAGAATTTTCTAGTTTTTGTTTTCCCCGCAGAAATTGGACTTTAACACGCCCAAATTATCAACTCATGTTCGGGAATATGTTGATTGTCTTCGTGGAATACTTAAAATGAATAGAACGCCAAAGATTCAAATGAAGCCAGGCTAGTTTATACTGTAACTATGGTGAGGATTATCACACCATATTCAGGAACCAACGTGCAGAGGCAAGTCGTGCCGATGCTTCCATGCTGTTTGGCAACCCCCGGTGACAGCTGTTGGTCAGGCAGCAGCGCCAGCGTTTTTTTTGTTGGCAGCACGAAACCAACAGATATAGATATAGTCTATGATATAGTATACACATTACACAAAAATAACAACAGCAACAGTAATAATAGTTGATGACAATAATAATATCTGATAATAACAGCAATATATTGGCATATATTGGACTTTTCCTTCATTTTTTGGAATATCCAGTTGGACAAGTCCCAATTGCAATATGTATACTTTTCTGGTTGGTGGTTTGGAACATTTGGATTATTTTTCCATAGATTGGGAATAATCATCCCAACTGACGAAGTCCATCATTTTTCAGAGGGGTAGGTCAACCACCAACCAGTTTTTTTTTGGGCTGCTTCAACAGACACCATTCGAATGGTCCATCGTTTCTACGCCATGTCTGTCATCATCGGATCTCCCGCAGGACATTCACTCCTTTGACAATGAGTTCTTCAACGTCCCCGAAGGTCCGGAGCTGTTGGAGCGGAGGTCATCTATGGTGAGATCAGGACATCGTGAGATGGATGTGGGTCAAAATGGAAGACCTAATTAGGGGACCACAGATGGAAATGTCTAGTTTAGTATTAACCATCTAATTATTGGGGTACCTAATTTTGACCCATACCCATATGTGGGAAAACTGGGCAACAAACTCCTCAGTTACGGAAAATCGCTGATGAAGAAATTCAGTGGAATGGGGTAGCCCTCCTTTTTCGGACAACGCTTGGTTTTTTTTCTTGACCGTGAAGTCACATCTCCATCGGCTACCTGGTTATCTGGGGAAAATGCACGAAGCTATGGCTATCAAGCGCTCATTTGGAACATCATGATCTGGTTGGTGGTTTGGAACATGAATGGATATGACTTTCCATATATTGGGAATGTCATCATCCCAACTGACGAACTCATATTTTTCAGAGGGGTAGGTTGAAACCACCAACCAGAAAATCACTGAACATGAAAAATATCAGTGGAATGGGGTACCCTCCTTTTTCGGAGCCTGCTGACATTTTCTTGACGTGAGACACGTCTCCATCGGCTATCAAGCTATTGCTCATTTGGAACATCATGAATGGTTCTTACAGAATGGTTAATGTATTGGTCATTTAAACATCATGATGGTTCTTAATGGTGAATATTGATATCACCATTCTTGATGGTTGTATTTATCCAGGAAAGTTCCCAACCTAGCTATCAAACATCGACTATAAATTTCACTTGTAGTTACAGTAAATAATGTTAGATCCTTAAATTTCATCTTAAACGCCCATATATAATATAATATAAATATATATATATATACATATTATATATACACCCATATATATATAGGGAATTCATCTGGCACAGTTCCATGACCGTTGATGGAACCATGATGCCGGATTATCAACCTGTTTAACTCTGACAGGTGTGTGCATGGAGCCGGCACGAGAAAGATCTCAGCAGCCAAAAAAAAAAAAACATATTATATATACACCCATATATATATAATACAAATTGCGTATTTTCTGACAACAACGAAGCTTCCACGATAGAGAGCTACGACAGGTGAAGCCTGGCTGTTGGCGCCTGCCAGCAAACAGCTCCTGGAACGTAGCTATGAGGTGGGAAATGGTGGAAGGATGGGAAGGATGGGAAGGATGGGAAGGATGGGAAGGATGGGAAGGATGGGAAGGATGGGAAGGATGGGAAGGATGGGAAGGATGGGAAGGATGGGAAGGATGGGAAGGATGGGAAGGATGGGAAGGATTCAGATGATTTCTTGGAAGATGATATAAATTTCTTAATGAAGATATGATATGCCAAAATCCATGACTGAAATATGGCTGAAATATGAATCTCGGGAAGTTTCAAGTTTGTTTCGAGGAAGCTGGTTGATTTGGACGGGAAAACACCATGGGTTTGCTCTGGATTTCTGAGAAAGTATGAAACTCTGCACTGAAGCTGGGAAGCCCCTTAGATATCGATGACAAAGCCGAAAAATTGGAGTTGTCACTGACGTCACCACCGCCATGATGAATGGAGGGTTTTTCGTCCAGGCCTTGTACAGTTCGGGTCTACAGAGGAAGAACGTCAGAGGCAAACACATGGGAGTCTACATCGGTCACAGCCACTTGGATACCGATCCAAAAGGGATCCGGGTGCGGTAAAACTCATGGTGAATGATAGGGCACTTCTTGGAGAAAATGCTGATGCTAGGAACTTTATCTGCCCCAGCCCAGTAATGAAAATGATTTCAGGTCTCTATAATTTGTCCGTTTTGAGTATTGATTGTGTGTCTAGTGACGCCCAATCAGATAGAAAAATCCATCTAAAAGTACTATATGGCAGCGCTTCTATTTATTTTTGGGATACAATTGATACAATCATACTTGTGTCTACAGAAAGCGATTCATCATGACCTTTCTTTTACCAATATTCATACAATGTGAGGCCCCCAAGATATAAGTTGGTTTATAAGCCCCAGTAACTATAGTTATAAATACCATAAACCATAGTTATTGGAGTTATGTTCACCAACTTAGCTATCTTGGGGGCCTCACATTGTACGTGTGCTGGTCCGAGTCTTTTTCTTCTAGCTTCCAGATGGCTACAAATGTGCTTGTTTCAGGGATCTGCAGGCTCAATAAATCACCTTAGTATTTGTGGTTGATGTGCTATGAAACATTTGGGGCCTATTGTAAATCATTTCATTTCATTTCATTTCATTTCAATAGGGCTGTGCCCAATAGTAAACGACAATAAACCACACATTTGGGATGATCCGCAAAAATTTGTGGATCCCTCATCACCGGATGTCCACCCATAGGGATTTCAATATATTTCAAGCGTTTCCCAGTGGGACTACCACTTGAACTTGCGCTCGTGATTGTTTCCCTCCCGGGATTGATTCGAAATGTTTTTTCGTGGAGGGTAGGTGATTCTTGCGGGTGAAAACTGCGCAAATTTCCCTAAAAAAAGTCAGTGTCTCGACCAGAAATGTTTTTCTGGAACAAACCACCAGATCCCAATTTGGGATCATTTTGGCTTGTTACACCCTTTTAACCTTGTTTTCCTTTTGTGTATAAATGACCGACCAGTTTCCTGCAATTTCCTTGGTGTTTCGTCTCGTTTTCCAATTGACTGGGTTAATCCGGTTAATCATGGTCAACCTTGGTTAGATACGAACTATTACTTCAATCTGCTATCAATGGTAAAATTCATCATTGTCTACCAGCTAAACAAATCGTTTTTTTTTTTTTGACAGGTATCTAAGATTATGCGCGGATATAATATCCACCATAAACATCCATGAACATCTATAAACATCCATCAACATCCATAAACATCCATAGTTACCATAGTTCATAACTTATCTAACTTAAACATGGATAGTTTATGGTAGATATATCCAACTTATCTAGCAAAAACCCAACCTATCTAACTAGACTGATAAGCATTTGATCATCGCTGAGGTGGTGACGACTGGAGCATTGATCCCCGCTTTACCTCCGGGGACACAGAAGCCCATCGCTACGGTGACTTGGAACGTGCGAAACGAGACGCCCGGGTGGTTGATGAAATAGAGGAATTTCACTTGATTTAACCATGTTGAAGCAACAAACATGGTGGTTTTTGATAGGATATCCTGTGTTTTTCATAGATCATATGGATTATGGTTGGTCGATGATGGGGATTTCAGACTCAGTTTTTTGAGGAGTTCAACCCTAGGGATCCGGGGAAACTTGGAACTCTCGTTCTCAACCAGGATGTCAAGGCCAGGCTATCCGGGCAGATTCAATTGGCCAATGGGAAAGGATCTATAGAAATAGTACCCTCTGGTAAACGTTTACATAACTATGGAAAATCACCATTTTTCATGGGTAAATCCACTATAAATGGTCATTTTCAATAGCTATGTTAAATTACTTGAGGGTAACGGCTTTTAATAGCCAGTCACAGATTTTCGCAGTGTTCAAAGTTCGCCGCTTCAAGGGCAGTGCCTTGACACAACGGTTGGTTTTTTTGAGCGGATTTCCCAGCTCATGGATGGTTATAATCCCACATATATTGGGTAGTATATATAAACCCATATAATTTAATCATCAATCAACAAGGGTTTCAAAGACGGCTCACTTGGGTTTGTCAAAAAATAGTGTATACTCCCAAGTTATGGCGTTTATATATATATATATATTTAATGATGTTTATAGAAAATGATGATTAACCATGACATTTAGGTGGAGCCATTTTTTTTGCATTTTCTTGCTTGGATGTGCGGGTCAAATCCAGGAATTGTAAGATATTAGTGAACATATTACTTTACTTCCAGTGATCCCCAACCTGGCATATTATTTCGGCATTCTATCTGACATATATTCTGACATTCTATGTGGCTTTCTTTCTGGCATTCTACTTGACATATATTCTGACATTCTATTTGACATATGTTCTCACGTTCTACCTGGCATTCTATCTTAAATCAATTCTGACATTCTATTTGTGACATGTTCTGACATTCTATCTGGCAGTCTTTC